>NNCF01129459.1:256218-281274 GCA_002313205.1 Laupala kohalensis
AGGGGCATATGTGTGTGTGTATATATATATATATATATATATATATATATATATATATATATATATATATATATATATATATATATATATATATATGCGCTTATTGAACCTTCAGTTGGTGTTCGCAAAGTTGTTTGTCTCAGCGTGCACTAAAGTTTAGTTGGTGAATGACAACGTTCGAGAAGAAGGTCACGAAGCTAGAGCAACGCTCTTACGAGAGTTACGAGAAGAAGTAGATGCACATGCCATGTCCTATCGAACAGTGGTGAGATGGGAGGAGGCCTTCAAAAAAGGACAGAGCATCAACTGCCGATCTGTCTCGCGTATGGCATCCAGTGTTCATGGACAAAGACGAATGGATTATGGTGATCGATCAGTGTTTAAGTGTAGACAGCCGCAGGAGTGTAGTAGAATTGATAGAGTATACAGGAATACCAGCAGAAACAATGAGTCGCATTTTACACACGAACCCACAGATGCCGAAAGTTTGTTCAAACATCACTTAACTGAGAAACAGGAGTGGACTCGCTATGAGACATGTTGTCTTAAACTAGATTTCAGCAAGACGGCCATGCCATGTTTAATCGCATCATTGCATTCGATAAAACATGGGCATGTGCCTTCGAACCTGAACTCAAGAGAAGAGCAAGAGAATGGCGTCATCCGATGTCACTACGAAAACATATTCGACAAAATCCGTCGCCCAATAAAGTTATGGTCATTCTGGCATATGATTGTTAAGGTGTTCTTGTGTGTCATCCAGTGTGTGAGAGACAGAATGTGATTGCAGCTTATTACAATTCATTTTTGATATACCAATCCAATTGCGCCGTTCAGTACGGACCAAACGTCCACATCTTTTGGTCAACGTCATTATTCTATACCATAACGTGACAAGTCACACAGCAGCCATAGTTCAGCGTCACTTACGTGAGGAACGTGAGGATGAGAGGTTCTTCCGAACCCACCTTATTCTCCTGATCCGATTCCATTTGACTATGATCCTCAAAATCCCCAAAATCAAGGTCATTGCGTAGGTGACGGTTTGTTAACAAGAGATTGTAATAGGAATTCGACGAGAGGCGGCAATACATTAGTGATACAGCCCCAGCGGTGGCGCAGGTGGTAGTGTTGTCGCTCATCACCAAGTCATCCCGGAAAATTTGTAGCTTTTCTCATTAATGTCCCAGTTCATATAGCTATGACTAATTCCTTCCTCTCCTCCTAGTATTACTATTACTAACCCCTCCAAGTTGTTGGTAAACCCAACTAACAATGGCCCAACTCCCATCTCCTTTCGCTCCATGTAGATAGTATAATTAGTGATACACATACAACAGTATTCAGCGCCTGCCTCATCGCTGGCAACAATCAGTTTATTTCTTAGGGCGGCTATTCTCTAATCAGTGGAGACTTGTCTTTGGTAAATAGTCTTGTGTAATTTGTTGTCCATACCATAATAAAACAATGTTGTAAGCACACGCCTGTGTTCTGTCTTCCCTACCAGAGTCCTGCATTCAGATATCTTCAGACACTATTCATACGTACATGCCACACACATTGAGACGCACATCTTAGATTCCTCAAGCCGTCCCCCGTTTATGAGAAAAAAAAAGTTACCATGACATATGGTTTACCCCTTGTACAAGCTATGCATGCTGTGAGTGAAAACAGAATATTTTACCATGTATGGTGGATGGTGATTACTTTTATCTTGTTTCTTGGACATGATGTGCAAATTGGATAAAGAACACACTAAAGAATCACGTCCTGGATGATGGCTGTAATCTAAAAGAAGTTCTGTTCGTAGCAGAAGGGCATGACCATCAGATTCATTCAGATCAGAAAAGAGCATAACTTCTGGCTTGCGAAACTGAATTGAAATTGAGAGACCTGAGAATAAAAATACAAAATTGTTATTCTAAGATGTTCTAAAATGATTGAGACTACATTATTAAATAATTTTTGTGAAACAGCTGCAAATTTAACCAGCTTCACTCATTGTATATTTTGGAACACTCATTGTATTGTATTATTATATACATCACTAATATAAAGAATAATTTGTTACCAACACAATTATTTACAAATATAAATAATAACACTTTTATTCAATTAAAATGGAAACTACAATACATGAATACAGAATTGTTCAATAACTAAGATAAATTTTTTATAGATGATGTCGTGGTAAAAAAATGAATGTGTTTGGACAAGTCTCAAGAGTCATTCTTGAAACTACACTCTGTATTATTCAAACTAGAAACAATGCTTGGTTTGTGTTCGACAGCTTTTGGAAGCAAATATTTATGCAAGGGTTGAAACAAAAGAAACAAGTATCATGCATCAATTGAACATTTTAATTTAATTTAATTTAATTGAAGCGATGAACAAAATTATTTTCCAAATATTTGTGTTTGGAAGCTTTATTGTTTGCAATTCAATTCATACTACAATTGTCTGTTTTAATATTTTTTATTGGGGCTTTAGGGTTTGTCAATTGGAGCTTTAGGGTTCATCTGTTCTAATTTGCTAGGAAAATTGTGTTAATGTGCATAGTCTTAGGAAGTCACATTTGAATTGAATTGTTTATATTATATAAAGTATGGTAGAAAGTTCAGAATTGGAAATAATAAACTTTATATTAATAACCAGTTCAATTTGGTTTATTAAGGTTTTAATTTTACAGTGTATGTGAAAATTTCTGTTAAAAGCATTTTGTGAGATTATGACTGGAATTAATTTCTTCTACAATTCCTATGTTTACTAAATTAATGATGACACTTTTTTTTATATTAAAAAGCAATTTAAATCTACCAAAAGAGGTTGTATTTATTGATTATGAAGGGAACCTATTAGCAATTCATAAAAGGTTATTGTTAATTGTTTAAATAATTTTCATTCCAATTTCTCTATTTACTTATTTTTATCTCCTTCATGTTTATGACATCATGTTTTATCATATTAAGACTAGTTGTTTTGGATGAGTGTAATTTTTTATAATTTAACTGATGAATAAAAAAAATGTTTAAATAGTTATTTGATAAAAATTTTGTCAGGTTTACATAATGAAGTAGTAATTAATTCAAATACATTTATTAGCTACATAAGTTATTAATGTGTCTTGTTTATATTCAAAGGCTGTTGCTGCTTTAGAAGAAAGCTAACACCACTCTTTTTAAAAAAATGGGACATTGTTAAATAATTTATTCCTGGCTAATTAATGAGTAATTAAGTAGTACCTAATAGTGGTTTTATTTGATTGTGTTTGAATGGTTGTTCCAGCTTAGAAGACCTTAATTTATGCCACCAGGCATGTGACAATGGTGGAAATTTTTTGCAGCACCTCTGGTAGCCACAGCTACTTTGCATTGAGAACAACTACACAACTCGGTGTGTATTGTTGGATCGGTATGTGATTGTCAGCTGCTACTTCGAAAGCACTCAATCAACATACCGTTATGTTATCCAGTTGATGAAAACTTATACAGTAAAAGAAACTTCAGTACCACCCACTCCCATAGAACATGATGCTCATAAACATACAATTGTTTGTAAAATGCCAAATAATGAGTATTTTTAAATACAATAAATGGCAAAACATAGGAGATTTCAATTCAATTTCTTATCTATTTGAGTTTTCTCTTCTGTTTTCTATTATCGAGAGCATTGTAATTATATTTTATAATCTACAAGGGAAACCTACACTACGCAAGGTAAGTAAGTATATATTTTTGCCATGTTGTAACTTAAAACTAAGATGTAATATAAATTAGAGAAACTTTCTCATTGCAATTGTAGTATGAACAGTCAACAATTTTCCACAAAAGAATACTTTTCTATGGCCTCACAAAAAACAAAATTTGTAAAAATCTTAGTGAAATATCTTTCGAAATCTTACCAATTTGCTCGTCAATATATGATGTCCCAGATGATAAGTATCCACTAGTGCTGTCAGCAGAACTAGGCGGTCTTAGCAATGGTTTGATTGGTTCTGTTGGTATCCTTGTCTTAAAAATAAACAAAATAATTTACAAACTTTATAAATGGAATAGTCATCTAAGAGCAGGGCATTGTCATATTGTTGGTGGAAGTATCAAATCCAAAATACCATTGAGTTAACATTTTTACTTCAAACACATTAAAGTGTGCAATAGAAATATAAAGCATAAATTACAATATAATGAACTATTAGAAAATCCCAGTTAATCAGGAGGGATAATTATCAATGCAATCCCAATAAACAATGATGAGAATTTTGAATTTTGTTCATAAAATGATTACATGGAAATCACCTACCTGGGTACCATAGTCTCCAACATAACCATGGTTGACAACTCCTCCATCAAGTGATCTCTCTCCAGGAAGTGAATCCAATATAAAACGACTCAAATGAATGAAAAAGAGCACTGAGAGATTAAGACGAGTCTTTTCAACCAGGACATCAATGCAACGATCCCCAGCCTGTGTCTGTCTAAATGTTATATCAACAATAGGTGGTGATGAGATAGATATAGGATTAGAGTCAGTTTTTGCCTTTCCTCCATATGATTGAAAAATTCTGGAAAATAGATTCTTTGTTAGTACCAAATTATTTATACCAGTGATATGAAAATATTTATTTGTAATATGAGACAAAAATTATTCACAATATTTCTCTTTACTGATTAAATAAGTTATTCCATTAAATTTTAAGATTTCACTGCAAAACCACTGCATTTTTTGAGGAAGGAATCTCAGACCAACAGGTTGGGTCCTTTTCAAAAAAAAAATTGGGAATCTCCCCACTATTGGGCTTTATAGTATGACTGGCAAATAAAATGCAATATCTTATTTCTCCAACACTTTAAGTGAATCCATGGGACCCAGGTAAATATTGATATCAAACTTGAAGTTCGGTACACAAATATTGATATAACATTACTCAGAAGTAATTTAAATGTAGCAATAATATTTCTTGAAGATTTGTCATAATATATACATGCTTCTGGTTTGATCTTTGATCTAAGACAAGGTAAGTTTATTGTTTCTGCTCACTTGAGGTAAGTTTAGGTTAATATTTACTTCACAATATGCGCTTCACAGGTAATGTGTAATCATCACAGCTGTTAACACAGAAACGTTTGTGGTACAATTCTGTCAGGGTATGAGACAGAGGAAAGAAAACAAATAGCTTCTATACTTCTTCTTTATGAATAGTTGGTTATACCCTTTATTTAATTCTCCACCTTTTAGAGGAGCTTGGTATGTTATTCAGATATTTACAGAAATTAAATTACAAAATAATTCCTTTGCATTATCAAGAGGTTGTCTTGAACCAGACCAGGGAATAGCACCCTAACTATACTCATTAGCACTGCTAAGCAGAAGACCACTGCAACAAGTATTTTTATCAGTAATTTAGAGTGAAGTTAACTTGACTATAATAGTTGTTAATTCCATATTATGTACAAAATATGGAATAGGTGAGGAATTTCAGAAATTTACTACTCAGATGAGAAATTTTTTTAATGTAGGATATAATCAAATAATCTTGTCAGATATAAGGTTGCCAAACATGACATCACTTCTTACTCACATCACAACATCACAATTTTGAAACTCGTATTCCTCTGCAAATATTTATCCATCAAATATGAAACACAATTTATGAAACACATAAACAAAATTATATATACCTACAATTTTTGTTAGTTCAAAGAGGTTCATTAATAAAAATTCTTTTAATATTATTATTGGTTAAAATAAAATTAATATTTACTTTCGAATGACAATGCTGCTATCAATTCTAATATCCTCAAGGAGGCAATATTGTAAAGATGTTTTCACAACAATGCTATGGTCACTGAACATTTCCCATGACCAAACTGCCTCTCCAGCTTCAAACTTACAGAGACCATGGTTCATATCTCGTACAGGAGAACTAAGAATCTGAAAATTATATAAATTATTATTAAAAATTTAAGCAAATTAATAATGTTACACAGTGACAATGATTACTAGCATATTACTATATTTACAGTGGTTTATTCATCCAACAATGTGCCCTATATAAATAACATGGAGATGGTGTTTGATATAAATTACATTAGGTTTGACATAGCAGAAGGGATAATGTTTCACCTGGAAAATCAATTTAACCATACATCAAAATTATGCATTTACACTTCTAACATATTTTACAGTTTTATGATTTAATAATGAAAAATTACAATGAAATAACCTTACATAATGAAACTCTAGCAAAACTTATTTTTAAAATGTAAGAATAATTTATTTTGTAATATGTACCAATCATAAAAATACACACACAATTCATTTAGCAATGATGAAAATAAAATCCAAGAACTATATCAAGATCTGTCAGGTTATAAAATCCAGTCATTATATTAAGGCACTTGAATTTAACAAGTAATTTATTTTCTAAACAGCATCTATAAAAATAATAGATGAGAACAATTATTCCTTCAAGAAGTTCATTATTTATTTACAGATCTCCTCATTTCTGGGAGATACAATAACAAAATAAAGAATCAGTTTTCTATGAAATCAATGCCAAACCATTTATTTCTTTTAGGTCATTTATTTCAAATTAATTTTCTATTAAGAATCAAAAATATTAATTTAGTGGATACAATTGAGGGTTGTGATAACTTCTGGCCAGGTGAAAATGATTTCGAGCCAGGAATCAAACATGGGACTCCTGCTTTGATCGCAGTGGTGTCGTCTGCTACACCACTCATACGCCTTCCACAACTGTACATCATTTTCAGGTCGGGAAGGACTCTCTGCGATCAAATCAGGAGTCCCAGGTTCGATTCCCAGCTCATTGCCATTTTCACCAGGTCGAAAGTTATTACATACCTTCTCCACATGTAGGTACATGGAAGGAATATATACATAACCAAAATGCAGGTATGTGTGAAAACCTGTACTTAAATGCACACAGCATAATGTGCTGCCTGGTACATGGAAGGAATATATACATAACCAAAATGCAGGTATGTGTGAAAACCTGTACTTAAATGCACACAGCATAATGTGCTGCCTGGTTTCACGTTTCCTATATGGGTATGTGTCTCAGGTCTTCTGGGATTAGGTCAGAGTGGAAATGGTATACAGTTGTGGAAGGCAAAAAGGTGGTATAGTGGTCAATACTCCTGCAGTCAAAGTAGGAGTACCCGATTCAACTTCCGGTTTGTTGCCTTTTTCACCTGGCCAAAAGTTATCACATATCTTCTCCACATTTAGGTACTCAGAAGAAATATATGCACAATTCAGGGTTATTTATAAGAATAGCAGTAATTGATATAACACTGTAATATAAATAATGCAAATTGGATTTCAAAACAGTTCTATCTTCTATTGTCTAAGATGATTTGAGTATAGAAATAAAATTGGATTTTATGTCATTGATATGATGATTATGTTGATCTTTTTGCACTTCTTAAATAAAATAGAATTAATCTCACGTTAGGAGTTGAAAGACAGAAAAGACATTACCTCATCCATGTCACTGAAGAGGTAGATTTGTACACCTTCAAGTATTAACCTACAAACTGCTTCACGGCGAACTTGTTCAGCTTGACAAAAGAATGCCTGTAATTTTTTTACAGCACTATCTTCTACTGGATGTGTTGGAGTAGGTGGTTCAAGTGGTGTGGCAGGTCTTGAGTTAGGGTGAACATCTGATCAAACAAAAATAATTTCTGTTTTGAAGGATTTTTGTTTCTTTTGTTATGAATGAAAAATCTTAAAGTACATTGTCTTTTAAGCAATTAAATTCTTTTTGCAGTATAGAACAAAATATAAATCATTTGCATTTTTACCTAATTTTATAAACTTAATGAATCTAAAAGAGAGAAAAGAGCCCAATGTTAGCTGTTAGCTTCTGATATAAGAAAATATTCTATAAATCAAATAAATATTTCCAAAATTTTAGTAGTTTTTTTTCTGATGTAACTCTACCCATCCTGTCTATAATTTTCAAGTAAAATAATTCTCTTGTACTAGCATACATAGAAATGGTAGAAAGGAAAAGAAAGAGTAAGAAATTTTCCAAATACCTATGAAATGATCCTCATTAAAATTTTCAATCCACACGGCTAGAAGTGTTGAAAGATCACGTTGACCAAGATTTATTCGTATATTGTCTATTCCTCCACTTATATCATATAAGAGAAGGTCTCTATGGCGATTTTCATTAAGTGTTTGTGGCATACCCACTAGAATGTTATGATAAGCAACAACTCTCTTTATGTCAAGTCTCACTCTGATGGGTTCTAAAATGGGTTCCTAATGAAGAAAACAGAACAAATTAAGTCTTATTTTACAACCATTAACAAACATATCATGAAATACAAAACTTCAGGAACTTGCCACCAAGATAAAATATCAATGTTAGTCCTTCCCTTGAAAAACAATCTAGTTTCAAAAATCATACATCTACCCATCACCAGAGGAACAACACACACTTAGTCAGTAAGGATGGCAACAAGGGCTCCCAAAACGCATCCTGAGTGAATATTGTAAGGGATGTGGTCTACATAACTCGATGTAAGTTTTAATGAACATACATTTTTAATTTCAGTATTGTCGAATGCATCAAAAGGCTCTTTCTTGATTTCTATGAGGAATAGCCTCCACCTTCCTCAAAGTTAATTTTTCATGTGGCTAAAATATGACTATAAATAAAATCTGAACTTCTTAGACAATCACAGAATTGAAATATGTCTCAAAACTGTGTTATAAAACAATATTTTTTCCCATAACACTGATAAATTGTTCTTTGATGGTACTTTTGAGAAAAGTTTCTTATCAAATTTGCAGCCACTAAGGAGTGTTCTGTAAAAATTCAGAAAAATTTTATAATTTAATATTTTGAAATGTAAAGCAATATCATTTGTAAATTTTTAGTGGGAGTGGGAATTTAATAGAAAAAAATTTCATATAATGGTAATGAAGGTGCCCCAATGCCACAAGTACTTTTAAGGCAGGAAGAATTGAATTTTTGCATCAACGGGTTTTGTGTATCATGCTGTAGAGTAAGCTCTCTCAATAGTTCTCCCAGTATGTCTCCACAAAGTAAAACAATGAATGCCATTTGTAAAGAATTTTTAGAAGATACATCTGAAGTACTTTAAAAACTCTACTCCAAAACACATTTTTAAAGTCTTAAGCAAGCAATATTTTTAAATAAAGGAATAAAAGACTGATTTCAGACGGGTTGGAACAGAAATCTGATCCTTTTATATCTTGTTTATAGTTAGAAAGTAATGGGAATCAAGAGTGGATTACACACCAAGCATATGCCTTAAACACTATCTTATTTCTTAAATATGTAAAAAAGAAATGTCTACAGAGATGAAACCTTGAACAATAATTTTTTATTCCCATAATCAAAATATGCCCAACAAAATTTATAGATTCTAGTTTTTTACTATTTATTATGATAAGATTAGTCAAGACGGCTGTTTTGCTTTTCAACAATGATTTTGTTTATTAGGCTCAAATCAAGTAAAGCTCAAATTCAGTATATGATGATTTATTTCTAATTTTATAGTAAGGAGAAATTGAACTGAGGCAAATGCATTACAATCTGCTAAATTTATGGTTAACATACTGGAGTCAGTTCCATTCAAGTAAATATAGATTAGATTGCAATTTGGATAGACCTGGCTAATGACAGAGCCCTGCTTGTAGACCTAAAAAGTCCTTTTGTACCCTTTAGTACAGTTAGGATTACTCCAACCCCAGGACCTCGCTGAAGGACAACAAGGAGTGGATCTTAGCCTTCCTGATATCCTCTAGGTTCAGGAAACATAAACTTAGGTATCAGTATCTAATTTGAGCAAAAACTTCGTATAAAGAGAGTATATTGTTCAAGTAAATATAAAGAAATGACAAAAATTCAAAATTTTTTCTTCAAAATTTGTGATGGTAATGGTAGCAGAGTCAAGTGGAAATAAAGATGAGTAATAGAAAGAAAAAGATATATAGAAGAATAAAATATAATACATGCAATACATAAGCATGTAACATAAATATTGCTTTTACCTGTATTTCTAATGATCCAGCAAGAGTCATTACTGCCCTAGAAACCTGTAAAGCTTCCAGACGTACAAGTAAGTTATCAATTACTGGAATATCTCCTGAACCAGGTGAGCTAGCAGCACTTTGGTTCACTTGATTAGCAGCAACCTCCTTGAAAAAATTCTCGATACTGAAATCACCTAAATCACACAAAAAAAAAAAAAAAAAACAAGACCACGAAAATAATAAAAATTTCAATGATTAAGTAATTATATCGTATAGAAAAAGTGTCTCCAGAGGGTTTGTCCTCAGCAACAGGGACAAGGAACAAAAATATCAACTTGTTAACAGGGCAAAAATATTAACATATTAAATTTATGTGTGGCACTGATGGATTTAAGTGTATGATCTCTTCACTATGAAGATAAAAATTTTGAATCAAATAAAATATTTTTAAACTGTCAAAACACCAAAACTATTTTATGTAATGATTTTAAAATCAAAATAATTATAATCATATATTTTGTCACAATATTATCCACTGAATATTTTCATTAAATAATTTGTGGTGCATAGTACTTTTTATTTTATGGCTAAAGACCTTTTTTTCATTTTTTACCCTCACAGAAACATTCTTAGAGTGCTCAGGACAACCGGACTGGATGCTTCAGATCTCAAAGACAAAAATGAAATGAACTGAATTGAATTTACAAAAGAATTGAATTTACCAAGATTTGTTATAATCAAATTAGGAGATGCAGACTTCTGAGGAAGTAGAAGAGTTGGAGCATGGACATCTAATGAAAGATGAAGACGAGTATTTAGTCCTCGTAGTGATGCTATTTGTTGTTCTACATATTTTTCCACATAATGGAAAATTTGTAGGGGAATACTAGGATGTACAAATGGCTCCATAAAATGCTGCAAGAATAATTGTTTATTCCATATTTATAAATATAAATGGTAAAATTCTACCTCAAATCTAACTAATGAAACGTACCTGAAAATCTACCAACAATTTATAGAGCACTACTATTTGAATTCTACCAATGTGCAATTTTAAACTTCCATCCGATTTAACATCATCTTTCTTATTATCCATAGCATTATGTGTGTAAAGTTTAGGACTGTGTCGCACATATTTCAAGTCAAATACTTTTTCTTCCTCCACTGATAATATCTATAAACATGAATAATCAAATTCAGTTATTTACTATTACAATTCTGGAATATAATCTGATAATTGAACATAATTCTGGATTACAAAATTGTACTTGTTAAGAAACTTTTACAAAAATGGGAATCAAATGGTTAAGAGGGGTAAACTATCATAAAGAAGTAATTTTCATTTTTGCCCAATAATATAGTGTCCTGGAGGAAAAGAAGGTACCCATAGGCAGATAGGCAATACCCCCCCCCCCCTCCACCCCCACACATAGTACTCACAAGGCTCAAAAAAAAAAAAAATTCTAGTAATGTAATAGAGTATTTTGTTATCATGTTTTTGGTCAAAAAATCTACAAAATTTTATGGTGGAAAAACATTTTTGAATGACGCAATTCCTTAAAAAACTTGATATTTCAAAATTAGGACAGCTTTTTTCTTGGTGGGGGGACTTATGGTTCATTGTTAGGGCCTGTTGACAAAATTTTCACATTCTACAGAGAATGTCACTTTTATATAGGTACTCAGAGATAATGAATTACAATGATTTTGATCATTTTATGACTAAATGAGCATTTTCACTCCACCTGTTAAAAATTAATTTTTCCACAATATTGACAATTTTAGTGGTTTTTAGGGTCTGGTGTTGTTTCTTTATAGCCCATTTGATCTCTGAGGAAGATGCTGATGTCAACTTCTTACATTAAAATTTTGAGATTATTTCATCACTTACGTCATAAGAAAAAATTATTTAAAGATCCTTTACCTTTTCTTTCTTGCAAAAACATATTGATGGTTTTAATTTTTAATTCCCAGAATTTTACCCTATTTATGCCATGATTTAAACTACATTCCTTATAAGTAACATTCTTCGATAAACTCTTCAAATAAAAAAACTGTTTACAAAAGAAAACAAATATGCTTTAGACTTGCTGAAGCATTTAAAATGCATTTTTCAACTGCTTCTTTTTAATGTTACTCAAAAACATCGTCAAGATCATTGCATAAAATTCTTTCAATGTTAAAGAATTAATTGTTCCAAATGAAACCAGTCAGATTTTATTTAGTTATAAAACTTGTGCTTCACATTAGCTGAACTTTTTAGTATTACCTTAGGGTACAAAGATACATCAGAAAGGTCATCTATAGAAAAGGAAGTGAGATATATTCTTAGAACCATTCTCTCATTTGCTTTGAACAAACAATCACTTTCAAGACCATTAACCTAAAACAAAATTAGTTCAAAGATAAAAGTTGTCACAATGAATTTCATCTGACAAATATGAAATCTAACAAGGATGCAATGATTCAATCGAAAAAAAATTGAAATTTACCTTTATTTCTAGAAAATCTACATCAGTATCACACATTCTCACTTTGATTTCACCCAGTCTGGTTGAATAACTAAATTTAGTAGCTCCAGGTGGAATTGGTGGATCTCCATTTTCAATTCCAAGCCAATTACTTACAGGGGGAGGCTTGTTTATAAATGGTTTCAAATAGTTCTGACGAGTTTCTATTCTGAAATTTAAGTGTTAAACAATACACATAATGTAACAAAAAATTCAGAACCTAATATTAATCATCATCTTATTGCTTAGTTATTTGCTTTGACAGAATGTATAACAGGGAAAAAGGATATCATAATAAAAACACCTGTATAAGGGCAGTTAGAAATTCTTTACAAAAAGGGTGCCATATAGGAGGTGTAAGGATGTTCACTTTTACAACACTCTGACTTTGTATTCAAGCAAGATATAAAAGTGGAAAATATGTTTTTAATTCATAAACATTTTTTTTATTTTATTAAAAATTGTTGAATACTGATTTTTAACATTGAAAACTTTTAATTAAAAATATGAAATTATTGGTATAATAAAATCTGTAGCAAATCATTCTAAAAAATAATGAATCACTGAAATCAACAGGATCAGTTTTTGTTCTTAATCAACTATCTTGTCTAAGTTATCAACTGAATATGAATCTTGTTGAACTCTTGGTAGGTCAACACAGCATTCATTACAATTCATTTAATCTTCAATCTCCCATTGTACATCATATCTAGGTTTCTCCCATTTATTGGTACTGAATGAATACTTTAAGAGTCTTGAAATCTTTCCTGACACTGAAAAATACCGAAGCATATGGATGTACTTTAGTGGATAAATCATTTGGATATAGAGTTTCCTTTAGTGGATACATCATATTTAACCCTTTAGAATATGACATGTCATGGAGTGTTTTTCAGCTCAATTTATTTATATAATTGATTTTTATGTAATTCTAAGATAAAACAATAGAAAAAATGAAAAAATTGTTTACACAATTACATAAATCTATTTACACATTTCCTCCATCTAACAGCTTTATTGGCAAGAACATCCCCAAATTCCATATTAAAGGACTCCTCCTCCCTTCTGTCTCTCTCTCTCTCTAACACACGCTTTCTCCCTAGCCCTCACTCTCTAACACACTCCCTCTCTGTATCTCTCTCTAGTAAAAATGGCCATTGAGTGGCCACCTGTCATCGCAAAACGGCCATTGGTGGCCATATGAAATGAATAGGTAGCCATTTGAAATGAATGGTCGTTTGGTGTTAACAGACAGCCATTCAATGTCAATTTTTGCTAGAGTTGTATCTGTATCTCTGTGTCGCTGTGTCCCTGAGTCCTTGTGTTCCTGTATCCCTGTATACCCCTATATCTCTAACTCTCTTTCTCTTGACTATATACGGGGAGGATCCAGAATTTGCATTAAAATTTTCTATAAAAATGGAATAAAGCGTAGCAATGTTTTAGAAATGTTAAATATTGCTCTTGGTGAGTCAAACAAGGGTTTACTAGTGGTATTATCGTTTCCAAGAAGGCCGTAAAGAGGTTGAGGATGACGAGCACCTTGGATGCCCCAGCACATCAACAACCGATGAAGAAAGTGAAAGAAATGGTTATGAACGAACGTCGAATCACCATCAGAGAAGTCGCTGATGATGTTGGCATATCAATTGGCTCATGTAATGATTTTTTTTGTTTTGGGTATGAAACGTGTGGCAGCAAAATTAATTCCAAAATTGTTGCATTTCGAACCAAAACCGTCGATTGGAAGTTGCTCAGAAGTAACTAAATGAAGTCAACAACAATGCAGACTTAATGAAACGTGTCATAACAGGTGATGAAACAAGGGTTTACGGATATGACGTCGAAAATAAGGCTCAATCGTCCCAGTGGAGGCATTTTGGATAGCCAAGACCGAAAAATACTCGACAAGTGAAGGTTATGCTCACTGTGTTCTTCGATTTTAAAGGGATCATGAGTTCTTGCCACAAGGTCAAACGATCAATAGGGAGTACTACCTACAATCCGAAAAAAATGCTTGTTCATGAATTCTTGGCCAAAAACAAAACTATAGCCATGCCCCTGCCTCCATATTCACAAGACATGGCTCCGCCTGACTTTTTTCTGTTCCCAAAAATTAAGAGAATCAGGAAAGGAAGACTTTTGTCACCACTGATAAGATAAAAATAGCATCGCTCAAGGTGCTGAAGGCCATACCGAAAAGTGAGTTCCAGAAGTGCTTCCAAGACTGGAAAAAGCACTGGCACAAGTGTATTACATGTAAGGGGGATTACTTTGACGGGGACAAAATTGATGTTGATGAATAAACGAAAATTCTTTAAGAAAAACAATTCCCGTTATTCTTTGAACACATCTCATATATATGGTCAGAATCCTGAAGATAAAACAATTTAAAGTAATTGTTGTTTTTTTTCAATTTAATATAAAATTTAATTATGTCCATGACAATGGCTAAATATTATTTTATATTAAGACACCATTTTTTCCAATGATAAATCCTATTTATAAAGTGATCATTTTTTACTTAAATGTTTAAAAGTAGAAGAATTTTTTAATAAATCTATTATAGAAAAGTATTTTTTTATTCAAAATTGACAGTAATAATTTTATGGATTTAAGAACAAAGAAAGGAAATCTCTAAAATGGGAGCATGTCACTGTCAAACAACATCAAAACTATCAAATTATATAGATGTAAATTTGATTTGATGTGCAAGTATTAGGGAAGAGAGTTTTGAACCCCCCAACCCCCCTGCAGTATGCCAGCACACAAGCTAAGAATAGTTTAATTCATGATATTAATGAAGAAACTTACTTTTGTAGTAAATATTGTAAATATTTATTGAGAGTTCTGAATGCTTCTCTATGGAAAACTATGTTCATGGAAGAGAGATCCAAAACTAAAGATTGTTCGACACTATGAAAATGGGACTTAAAATCTGGACAATCTGCTCGAACCTGAAAAATGAGATACATAAAAGATAAAGATAAAATACTTTATTTACATGTAATGAATAAAACTCTTAAATATATACTTTGAAAATATTAATGTATTTTTGATGAAAGTAATAATTCTTTACTGGTTGAAAGAGGAGAAAAAAACCTTTATCCAGCTGGTATTACCCTATAACTATATAATATTCTATAGGAAAGCTTGCATATTACATTAAATCATCTTGGATCAATGAGGTAGAATTCACAATGATCTAGAATTAATCCATCTATAAACAGATTATATTATAAAGGACAAAAAATTAACACAACCAAATTCTTATTTAAGTGTTTCGTGACATTCTCTGTGACTTCAAAACTTGTTCCCTTCTTGTTGTCGCCAATGTAGAGGGGAAACACTGGTCATAGTTACCTCCATCAACACCACATCGACACTACTGTTCATACACAGTTTACTTGATAGTGTGGGCAAAACATAGGCAATGCTTATCACATAGAGATCTTTCACTTCTTGCTCATATGAAAAGTATGACTTGCACTCAGTAACATTGAAACTCATATTAAATTTCATGTTAATTGCATATTCTAGAAATCGAAACTTCACTTCGAGTATATACTTTATGTAAAAAGCATTGTTAATACTACTCTGTTCATAATTTTTAAATTGTTTACAAGTTGTTTTGATTTCACCTACAAAAGGAACTGTGTTTGTGGCACCATAAATACTCATTGTTAGAACATGAATTTTCCACCAAATCAAACATATTACAGAAAAAGGTTTCAATAAAAATTTTAAATTAAAATCATTATATACAACTTTCTTGCTTAACAATAAAAAGTTTGTGCAGTTTCCATCTGTTATAAATTTTCTTTATCTGAAAAAAAATTAAAGAACTTTCGACCACTCTAAGAGGACTCAATTGTAGGTTCAATGTAACACTGTTTGGTGGAACAACTGCACTTATTTTCTGGCGTTAAAAAACAACCTCAAAATGATACCATGTTACATTGCTTCTTTCTGTTATCCCCTGTGAAGATAGTAACAATAAATTTTAACATCTGAAATTATGACATAATATCAATAATTTATTTTGAACCTTCCACACTAGAGGTTTATTCCAATCGCACAATTAAAGAAATATTAATCTGAGTCAGAATACAGAAAATAACAGAAATTGAGGAGCACTGACTCAAATTGTATCCTCACAATATAAATCCTCACAATATAAATCAATGTCAGTTAAGAGAAAGCGCATTTCATTTCCTAATAGTACAATTTTCAAAATAAGTATTCGCGAAACATGATATAGAAATAGTTATATCATAATAAATTTATTGTCAAAAAAGCAGTACAAACTGCATATGACCACATGGAGGACAATAAACTAATTTACTCTCCGGAAGCAAGCAAGGAACCATCCCATCAATTCCGATCAAGGGCCCTAGGGCAGAAGAGGATTCAAAAATTTAAGCAAAAATTCCTAGATAAGATAAAAAGTTAGCTACGAGTTATAATTCTAATAGAATGTCAATGTGTTTGTAATTTAACACAAAAAAATTATTTTACATGTACAAATTATTATCGAACTCTAGATTACACTGAGTATAGTGTTTAAAAATCATAAGAATTGAAATAACACTAAATTCACGATTTATTGTTAAAATAAACACACCCCTAGACAAAGCCTAAAGAACCTGTATAAGAACTCCGCATCTACCCGAAGGAAAACTGGAGCAAAACCCAGGCCAGGATGGGAAAATCCAGGTCAGGATGGGATTGTAATAAATATCAATTGTAATAAATCTTTTTTTTTTCGCAGTAAATGGCAATGAGCTGAAAAACTTACTGAGCAGGACAATGAACATAACAGATTATATATATTATACTGTCAAAAAGCAGTAACAAACAGAACGACCATTTGGGGGGCAATAAACTAATTTACTCATTAGTTATGTTAGTCATAAGTTACACATTTGTTATGTTATATCATGCTGTAAAGGTAGGTAGGAGCTTGAGAATTTTTGATTAGACCAATCCTATTAATTTACTGTGAGTGGATAATAACTCACAGAACATCCTCAGCAAAAGGACAGCTCGACAATGACTAAGATTCAGAAGAAGTCAGGAGTTGAGAAACAGCTCTGCAATCGTTACAACGATAACTCGAAGCCTGGTCAACTCGGATCTCTCCATGCCATGTTGGTAGAATCACTACATTATGAGCACCATTTGTGTTGTCAGGAAGCAGCTTTGAAGAAGAATTCTTGATTTGGGTTTTGTGTACATAATTGTATGCGAGTTATTTAAGTGTTTGAATAATTTTAATTTTTCTGTTATTGGGTTATAATGGTTTTTTAGTTTTTAAAATAATACCTTCACATAGTAATCCAATTGGAATGTTCTCAAGATGATTAGATACAATCGGGATTCCTCTTGAAATAAAACCTTTAGGTTATCATGTAAATTTACAAAACTCAAAAAATGTATGTGTAAAAAAATAATTATACTTTACTTTTCTATAGAGGAGAGTCAGTAAATCAACATCATGGTTGGTAGATACTAATTCAAGATATTCTCCTGAACATCCTGTGTGTATTTTATCTATGAGCTGCATGCTGCCTAAGGATGCTTGTATTGCTGGGCCATATTCCATGATAGCAGTATCCCAGCACAACTTTCCGATTCTTAACATCAGATAAGACTTATCTATTCTGTTGCTAGATCTTGAAAGTTGTACAACAACCTGAAATAGTAATTATTAAAACAGTATAAAAATCTTCAAAGAATTTCTAACAGTACACAAGCACCTAAGCAAAAAACAAAAGAATCTATGAAATTTATTATACGTATAAAATCAATTCTATTTCCATAATTAGGACCTGAAATGTGATGATCTAACTGAAAGAAACAATAATGATAAAATATCTGAAAATGACCCAAAACATCTTAAGAAACATAAAAATCAAAACAAAATTGGGGATGTTTTTCTCTTGTGTGCAACAAAATATAGGTCTCAATTCACAAAAATACTCTCTATTTTAAGAAATTTCTTTTTTGAGAAATTTGAGTTTTAATTTTAGCTTCTTAATGCACCAAAAATTGAACTGAAATTAAAACAAGAAAGAATAAAATTTCATTAATTTTTCAGACTTAATCAGAAGTCCTATATTTTGGAAAATGCCTAGTGTCCCACAAAAAATGTTCCTTTTTGTTAAAATCTGTATCTTCCTCATTTGTCCTCAGTATTTTGTGGTGAAAAGAAAATTGTGGCTTTTTCTTCTAAGCGATACCAGTGGATAATATGCAAGAGACCTCAGGGGCCCATTTCACAAAAGTACAAAATTGTAAGTGACAAGTAAATTTTCACAAGTTTGTAAAAATATCCAGTTATTAGCGTTTCACAAAGGTACACTTGTAAACTTGTAATTACAAGTGAATTCTTACAATTTTCCAAGTGATTTACTTGTAACCCACCAACATTATTAGGTTACTCACAATAGTAGCTGACAAACTTGTAAAATAAGCTTGTTACCAACCAAGAATTTCTTACCTAGCTATAAATGTAGGTTAACTGTGTTACAAGTCTTATTTTATTAATATGAGGTGGTCAAATTATTCCTCAGAAGATGAAGATGAGCTATTTATTCGATTACGATGATATAGGAAAACATTCAGGGAAAGAGTGGCCAGAGAGAGAACTTTACATTTGTGTCGGTGTACGAATTTAACAAACATTTTAGAATGACATCTGTAAAGCTGGAAGAATAAGAGGTATGTGTTACAAAAACTTATTATAAGAAAAAAACGTATTTATTTTACTTATATATTTTAAATTAGTTATTCATTATTATTTTAGCTCAGTTATTATTATGCAGTTATAAAGTTTGTTGATAAGCTTGAAATATTTTTTTAATAATACGTAAAAAACTATCATTTCCTGTCTCCAAAAAAGTGTACTAATGAATGTTTTAGAAATACTAAATTTGACATTATGTAATGCAGAATCAAACGAGAAAGAGTAGACTATCCCCCAATACTTGTTACTGACAAGTGTGAAGGCACTACACTTGTTTCCGAAAAGTACTTGTTACTGACAAGTGATTGAAATCTTGGTGAAACAATTGTAACTAACTACTTGTTATTACAAGTATTGTTCATAACAAGTTGTTATGAACAACACTTGTACTTTTGTGAAATGGGTGACAAGTTTTGTAAGACCCATGCTTAAGGGGTAAAAAATGCTTTCGGGTACAGTATTTCTTCAATCATTTAACTGAGGAGAATGAGTAGGGTAGAGATTTGTGTGACAGACCTATTGTGAGAGGAATAAATTCACTAGCTGGAGTAAAACATCAAAAACTCCACAAAAATTGTAACTGTAAAGTAATAATAATGAAAGTGTTAAAGGTATATATATAATTTTGTAACTGAGTGAATAAAAGGAGATTTAACAAGTATTTTTATAAATTATTATGAATATGAAAACTAAATAAAGAATGATCATCTTTTAAAAATCCAGACCCTGCAAATATCATTCAAAAATCTTTTGACTTGACCTTCTAAAAGTTGCAAAATCAACTGAATACAAGAACTCCATAACATAACTTATACAGCTCCCAAACTACTCTTATTGCAACAAACCTCTCCAATAACAAATCTTAATAACATAGTGATAACATTTCTAGGTGAAACATTGTCATCAAATCCTGGGAGATCTACAGTTCTTGCCCATTCTTCATTTTCTTCATCACTGTGGTCTGATGAAATGAAGCTTCTGAAATAGAAAGAAATAAAAATCACTATTGAAGTGAATGTTTAATTTTCAGTATAATTTTAATAAGATAATTCTGTAAACTTGATTCTGTCAAAAAAAATTCAAGATAATTAAATAAAATAGCGAATATTCGGAACACAGGTAATCAAGCAAGTCTTTCTTCATATACAAGTTTTTCACAATATGCATAGTGGATTTCGATGTGAGACTGTGTCACCACACAGGGCACCATATTTCATTTTTCATTTCCGAAAATAAATAAATAAGTGTGTGTGTGTGCGTGCGTGTGTGTATGTATGTATGATCACGTAAAATTATTTCATGAACAATCATTACATTCCTTCACTTATGTTTACTTATAATAAAGTAGAACCCCTCCTTAACCGGTCCGTGAAGGATCCGTGAAAAATCTATTTTCGTTCAAAAAGAGCCTACGATTTCGTCAAGTTATCGTGAATAAACAAGCAACTGAGATGTCATTATAACTCATTTTTATTGTTCTCAATGTACACACATACATAAATGAACATGAAAAAACTAAACAAACACACCTAACGTCTCGTCACCCAGTTTTACTTTCCAGGAAAGACCCATTAATTATTGAGTCACTACGCGCCAGCTATCATACACTGGAACGTATAATAACTTTTAAAAAACTGTCCTGCGCGATAGGTCGGTTAATGCGATGACCAGTTGATCCGAGGTGTTAGGAGGTGTTCTACAGTATAGAATATACATTAACATGAAAGAAGGAATGGGGGAGTAGGTGCCGCCAAAAGCTTAGTAGGCTTTTCTCAGTCTGAAAACAGGTCATGAAACCATGTAATCCATATATACTTCTGAGTGTTAATGTCAACCTAGAAACACACTACCATACAACTGAGAAAGTACCTTGTACATATGCTAACAATAATTTTTCCATATCCAGGAAATAATTCAAATAATCCAGCATTTTACTTACTTCAAAAAATAATTGTGGTTACGACAAAACATTATCTGGATGACTGAAAGAATTTTAAAAACTTGAGATCGTTAAAATTTTACAAATTGTGTACAGAATTCAGTTTGCAAATGTTCGCGATGTTAACAGGTTTTGATCTTTCAATGAACAAAGAAATCAACCAATATTTCAAAATTATATACGTGAAACGTACTTGTTTATTTCTGAAACGTAAGCTATATTTCTGAAGCGCTCCAGAGAATATAATTCATAAGTGACAATGTTCTCAAATTATAAAGTACACAAACAAACTCACTCACACGACGACAGGTAAATTCTCAGGACGCAATTTAAAATATTTGTATTGATCAGTATGTGTATTGATCTGAAGAGGTCTCATTTAAAAATAAAACAATGAAGTTGATGCAAAAAAATAAATTAAGCTGTAGTCTACGTCACCGCTCTAGGACAGGCCGCGACCGTTCGTACTTCACGACCATACATAATGAAAAGTTGCCGTTAGGTTTCGTACTACAGTTGTTTCATTCTCTTCGTTCTCGGATCCCCACTCCATGCCGGATTTTTATCCCATACCCACCTTTCAAAAGAACCTTGCACATCATACTTCACCACTAAAAGAATTTTCAAAGGAATCGAGACGCTCTTCCGTGTGTCGTTTCGTAGGGTTTCTAGTGACCGATTTTTTTGAGTTCGGATTTTTGTTTGAAAACATTTGACTTGTATCCAAATATTAAAGATATAATACTTAATTTTATATTTGTGAGACTCATAACTACCGGTCAACGATCTTTCTTTCAGGGGCGTATCAACGGGACTGGGTGCATGAGTTTCCCCAAGAGGCTAATTTTTTTAAATTTACTATTTAACAGTAAAATAGAATAACAAGAAAATAATTTATGTAAATTTTTATAAACCGTACATAGGTTATATAAACAATACACAGAAAGTTTATTTATTTTAAGAATAAATATTTAAAAAATAAACGCGCCTTTATTGCCTTCATGACCCCCTCCAAAGACAAATCCTGGGTGCGTTACTGACCGTTTTATGAACTGAAGATCGTAGAATACTACTTCTCTCACTTGATGAAGAATTTTTACAAAGATTCTTCAAGTAACACATTTTTACGAAAAAAAATCGCAATTAAATGATATCTAATACATATCCCCTTGTTTCTTAATATCCAATACAACCTAACAATTCTCGATCACACAATTCAACCATTCGCAACAGAAAAGAAAACGTAAGAAGAATTTGTCTCGGAATGTAAGTATTGGGTCTAAATTTTGAATGAAGTTGAAGTTGAAGCTGGTGCGTGAAAACGCGAAGTAGCTCTTATCTTCATCTTTCATTACTGGACCCATTCGCTCTTGAACAATTTAAGGTTCATATTTAAATTCGTGAAATCTTACTAAAAATAACATCAGTTCGTAGTCTTATTACATGTAATCAGAAAGTAAAACTAATAACAATTTTAGTTATTATTTTAAAATAATAACAATATTCATTAATAAATATATTCATTTGCATTTCATGTGTGTTGCAATTTGTCTATAAACAGTTCGTCCGTAAAAAAATATTTGAGTGTTCTAAATGTTTTGTTTGCTACGATCCACCCTCAAACCTTAAATGTTGACCTACTTGTGGTGTCATTCTTTTGCCAATAATACAGCTATTAGTAGAGCTATACAGCGACAGAACCTTACTATTAGGAAAATAAGATTGAAAAAATTCAAAGTTGGTACCTTAAGAATACGCTTCTTTCAACACTGACTATTGAATAAATATACACATTGCTTAATTTAGTAAATATAATAAAGCATACTTACTTCTCCACTTCCAATAAAGCCCTTTTTGCTGCAGCTTTATTGAATGTTTCTTGTTCAGTTTTATTGTGCATTATTTCAGCAAGTACTATAAGTCTCTTTATATTAAGAAGAAAACAAGTGTTAGGTTCAGGTTTAATTTTATCTAGATAAAAATGTCCATCTGTGGTAGAATCGAAGGCATCTGCAGCAAATGATGGATCAGATTCAGATATATGAACTGTATTGGGTGATGGCAAAGGCAGATTATCAAGGAAATCCAAAACCATTCCGATTTTGCGGTCAGATAAATTTAATTTTATACTTGCAATTGAAACAGTAAGTTTATGTCTGAAACAGACCAAAATAGGAACTATAGTTAACATAGAAACATAATGTTATGTAGTACAAATTTCACACAAATTCATTCCTACTAATAACCTTCTTTTTATTAGTAACTATTGTAAACAACGTTCGTTATAGGGAAACAGAGACAAGAACCCATGAGAGCGAGATGGACCTATATTCCTGATTTTGTCCTCCACCATTTTTTCATACAGCTGGATGAATCTCACGAGGGAACTTTCAACAGGTCGAGAGTGGTCCTGATTTCTTACACTGAAATATATTGGTTATTTGTGTGTCCTGTCACAATATTAGCGACGATGGCTCACTGGAAGGCACTGATAAAAACTACGAAAAAGCGACTCCTTTCGCACAGCGAAGAGCAATCCGTGAATGGCGAAGATACCTAGAAGTCGGACGAATCAAATCTCAGGCACGTGATACGGCAGTCGCTCCTCGTTTGCTTGCTAGTTCAGGATTTTTATTCACGGAAGAGAAGCAAATGCAAACAAACAATGCTGTTTCGCGCAATTTAAGAAAAGGAAGAACTAATCCAGTCAAGTCAAACAGTAAAATTATGTTAGTTCAACTAACTACGTTATTAATGTTCAAATCACTTTATCTTTGTAGAGAAATTCAAATAAAATTAGATCTATAAATTTATGTATTTTTTATTCAAATATTGACAGTGACAAACCATACATTTTCAAAATGATCATAATACAAGTAATGTATAGGAGGAAATTAATGGGTGTATCACAATTTATTTCAATTTTTTAAATTTTGGCAGATATAAGAGATTATCAGTGCCACTAAAATTCACTCGTTTTTTAATTTTATTTCCTATATTTTTATTTTGTACGGATTTCTAGTATCTTTGCCTAAGAAATTTCTAGTAGAAAATGCGTATTCATTGTACATTTGAAATTTTTTTATTAAAACACAGATAATTCTTATATTTAAGCAAATTTTCAACAAAATTTATAAAAAATGTCCTGTATCTATAGAGTTTAAATCACAAATGTCTTCAAAACACAATCTTACACCATGAACCTCGTATAAACGAAGAAATGTCGCAGTCGTGCTCGCCACAAATGCTATGTGAAACTTTCAAGCAAAATTATGAGGGTGTTAGGAACTGATCCAGATGTTTATGTGTCCATTGTGAAAAGAACCAGGTATACTTGATCATAACCAGAATATTGTGCAAGAAAATTGATTTAGTTTGAAGATTGCAACTTAAGAATGCTTTTTCGTTACTACACATAAATGAATTCTTAAATAATACTTTAAAGATATAATAAAAACAAATATTATTTCGAAATTTTGATACCAAACGCAAATAAGTAAAACTTTATAATTAAGGTCTCACAAATGTGTGAAATATCTTAATTATAAAGCGATATATATTCGTATTTTGTTATATTAACGAGGTTCAGTATCAGACAGGGATATTTAGGTGATATCACGGCATGCAATGTAAAACTTTCGCTAAAGCACCATTTCCGGCCTGGAGAGGAAAGGACTGATTTTCCTCACGATTGCCCTAAGTGAGAACGGAAAGTAATCGCCAAAAATTGCCAAACTTCTCGATTTTTTCAGAGTCTTCTAGAGTGCCATTGTCGCTAATATTTTGACAGGACATACTAATAGTCAATATGTTTCAGAATA
>NNCF01129459.1:281323-311432 GCA_002313205.1 Laupala kohalensis
TAATATAAGGTGCAATCCGGAAACCTCCGTTCGTACATAGAACATAGTTAGACTCATGCACTTCGTTTCATCCAATTCATGTTGAACAAAATATTCATTACAAAAATAATAATTGCGGCGTATGCGCACACGGCATTTTATAATTGCACGTGTACTATGTATGAAACGCGTTGCAAACTCTTTTATCGTTGTATCTTGAATACTCAAAAATATTTGTGTATTTTTTTCTAAATTAAAAAATATGCACACACAAAAATTCACGAATTAAAACTTTCCGGAATTTTTACTGAGGAGTGCATAGAAGCTGAATGTCTGAATAAATATTTCTCAAATAAATGTTATTATGTTAAGAGTTATAAAAGATATCCTTTCCTTTTTTCTTTTTTTTTTTGAAAAATTTAGTAGTATTAGGAGAAAGGAAAAAAAATTGTTTATCAAAAAATATTTTCCCCATATTTCAACCCCGTGACCATCTGAGAAGTTCAGATTTTACCGAAACTCATATTTTGTAGTTTTACGTCAGTCATATGAAAAATGAAATTTGGGGAGGGGTCGATTCTCCACATAAACCCATAACGAGTCTTTGAGATGTTTAAAAAGTAATTTTTATTCGTCGTGGAATTTTAGGATAAACGGTTTCTTAGTTAATCGTTTAACATTTTCGTTGCAGCTGTAATTTTTCGTGGGTTAGAAATTTTGATCATGCCTTTTCCAGAACTGATTATAATCGTAAGAAGCTGGTCCAAATGCTTCACAGAAAAGCTTCACAAACTGATTTCGGGAAAACGTTCACCCAATTCTGGTAATAAAGTTTCGCAACTCATTTTCTGAAGATGTATCTTTGCGCTGAAATGGAATATTCGTGGTGACTAATCCTCGCCCCCTAACACTCGTCGTTCTACCAATTACTCTCACCCTCCAAATACAATTATATCGTTGAAAATTTTGCGAGGAATCCAAATACGTCTCAAAAATGTCTTAACAAAGAAATAACTCTTAAATTACACCTTTATATTACTTTCAGGAACCATTTATGGGAAGTGATCTAAGGTTTCGGCACACAGAATATCTCTTTTATGCTTTATCAGCCGTAGAGCTTTTACGAACTAGACAAACCATCCCTGTGTGTGGTTAATTAAGACAAGACTGTGGGCAACCAANGACAAACCATCCCTGTGTGTGGTTAATTAAGACAAGACTGTGGGCAACCAACTGAATTGTTTCAAAATATAAATTAATGCATGCGGAACATTCGAGATACCTCATACCACTGGCACAAAACGCTCAGTGAGCTTATGACAATGGTAAGGAATCTAGAATATAAGGAACCTCATTGGTACTTAACCCTATCATGCAACGATCTTAACTAGCCAGATATTCTTCACGTACTGTTGGTGGCTGATGGGAAACTAAATTTACTTTCGAAGAAAACATTAGGTTAGTAGAATCTTATCCGGTCACGTTATCGAGACAATTTATGCATCGCTTCAATGCGTTAATGGATTGATTAAAACACGGTCCCACATAATATTATTGATTTCTGGTGGAGAATGAAATTCCAGCTTCGTGGAAGTTCACTTGTCTATATGATGACATGGTGCGAGGACATATCTGATTTCACGTCACAAGGAGGTAGCGAACTGATTGAAAGACTAGTGTCATTAAAATTTCAGCTAAATGTGAGCTCAAAATCTCCTTTGTCGTTTACAGACTCACATACACTCAACGACTTGCTACATATATATAATACGATAGCATATTTGCATGTAACATTCTTGCTACAGAGGCCGCAGTCGCTATCGTTGAGAAGACGAGATTAAAGATGCTATCCGGGGAGTTCCAGCTGAAATTTGTGTTAAAACAACTGAAGCAACTGATTTAGCTGATCAACACTTCAATTAGGATCCTGAACATACGTTCCTGTAGATGATTTAGATGTGGGCGATGAAGAACTCCAATCCACTAATTTAGTTTCTTCAGATGAACACTTTTTAAGAGCAGTAAGTTCTTTAAATTTGGATCACAAAAGATTTTTTTCTACAGTAAATCAAAAGCTATGAATAAATTTGAGGACCAAACTTATGTATGTTTATCACAGGAGGTGCTCGTTCTGGAAAAAGTTATACCTTAAAACTTGTTGTAGAATAGATACGGAGGCTTTCCGCTAATCGCCACTGCGTCATTATAACGGCACCAACCGGTGTAGCTGCTCGACTAGTTGGGGGATCTACACTGCATTCCATGTTTGTATTGCCGATAGAGAAAGGTCGGCCGGTCACTTTACGCCCACTATCTGGTGACAGATTGCAAATGGAACGCGTAAAATGGAGACATATTTAATGGCTGATTATAGATGAGATGTGTGGTCCCACATATCACGATAAGGAATATTCACATCAGACTTGAGAAATTAAAACGGAGTGCAGAACTTTTTGGAGGCGTAAATGTGTCATTGCTTAGTGATCTCATGCAGTTACCTCCTGTTGCAAAAGTGTCCGGCGGTTCATATTTCTTTAAACAGCCAGATACTCTCACTTCGGAACCGCACTTATGGAGAATATTAATTTTTTGTGAATTGAGTCAAAATATGCGCTAAGAGAACGATTCTACTCATGTGGATATTTTAAAAAATTTGAAAGTTGAACAGTTAACACTGACAATTGGTGGTTTTGGATAGCCACCGTATAACTAACACGAATAATCTTGATGATATAATCCACATATAACCAATATGAAGATAAGTGGACAACTATAATAGCATAAAGAAAGAATATCTGGAGAAAATCTCTAAAGTCTAAATACTCTGACACGTCAATTGAAAGGAAGACGTACGGTCGTGTACCTCAAACAGAACATGTCTCTAGCGACATCAATAAAACACAGGGCTCAGTCAATTTATTGAAGATTGGCATTGGGACAAAAATAATGCTTCGAAAAATTTTAAATGTTAGCCGTGGTCTGGTAAATGATGCCATAGGAACATCGACTGGGTAGCACTACGTCGAGACCAACTTGAACCAGGGGAGCTGCTTTCTGCTGTGCACGTAAAATTTTACGACAACACTATTAGACACGACTGCTGAAGAGTGTACAATAAAAACTGAACCAACTGCAGTAGAATTTGATGGATTAAGAGGCTGTGCTAAAATTATTAGAAACATTTTGCCTCTCGTACTGTGTTGGGCAGTTAAAGTTACAAGGATGTACTCTGGAATAGGTTGCACTATTCTTAGGTAAACATATTTACGCAAGAGGTCAGGCATACGTCGCTCTTAGTAGGGTTAAATCATTAAATGAATAGCATATTTGTTATTAAAACCCAGAAAACTACTAGTTTGACCCAAATTCCTTAGTAGAATTGGAAGGATTACGGAGTGTGACTAATGTTTAAAAATATTCAATTCTGAAAAAGAAAATAGTATCAAGATTAGAAAAAGATTGCTTTTCATTTTACGTTGGTGAGTTATCGCGCACAAGTTACAAGAAAAAACGGGAGTAAAATGAGTTCCCAGAGTTTCATATTGTGTTAGCAAATACCAAAATTCTCCGGAGAACATGAGTAACAAAGTGTTCTAACAGAAAAATCGTTATCCTCTGTTTGACTTTACCATTAAAATACTGTTCCTAAGAGCTAAAAAGTAATAAAGAAAATAAAACTTCAAACAAAAAACTAATACCCGACAGTGAAATACAAAAGTTAAGAAAACTAAAATTGGCCTACAAAATGTAAACAAGTACCCATAAAATATAAAAACAATGATATAAAGGTTAAAAAGCATAAAAACCTAATATTATGAAAGTCAATACTAGTCGGAAGCCAGTCAATCCACGAAATTTAAACGACGGCGGTGGCCTCCGACTATTCGTATTTGTTAAATATAAGGCATTTGGTGCCAAATCATCACTTTCATAATATTATGTTGTTGTGCTTTTTCATATTTTTAAATCATTTGACACAGAATTTAACCTTTTAAATCAAGATGTTAACATCTTTTAGTTTTTTAGCCGGGTTTTAGTTTTGTATTGAAACGTTTTCATTTTATTTTAGTCATAGCAACTGAAGAGAGTAGCATAGTGATATAACTCTTAAAAGCGTACAATAAGATTTCTCATCAAAAATACACTTTCATAGTTGAATGATAACACTTTTTTTCTGAAACGTTCTTTTAATCAACAAAAATATACTCTATAATTAACAGAAGATAATACATTTTTTAGCATAGTTTGACAAATATATTAATAAAAAATTCCATCAATTTGATGGTGTAAGGTATTTAAACAAACATATGGCATGGTTCTATGGAAGAGAAACGGGATTTGTTTGTACTCGTACAATTCATCTGCCCTATGGAAACATACCCCGACACGATTTTGCCAACTAGCTACATGTGTATTTTCAAAACAAGTCCACCACACCCTCCCATACAACAGAAATAAAGAACATGACAATCACTTATGCATGCAGTCCCGGTTAAATACTCTATCGCAAACAGCCAATATTCACCAAACAAAAACATTTTTTACGAAGATTCATTCAGTCAAAAAATCTAAGCTCATACTTACGTTACGATTGTGATTAAGATAACCTTATCCCCAACTTATACAAACAAGTTCTGGACCCTAAATCAAAAATGATTAAGTAATTCAAATGTTTAGAATATATGTCATAATGAAACACTCACCTAGGTAGCTGTCTGTATTCTGGTTTAACACTATTTGAGAATACGATTTGACAATGAATTTTAGAAAGGAGGTGATATTCACTGTCCTGGTGTTTTCTTGCTTCCCTCCACTCTTCTCCTGTATAGAGAGCATTACACGAATATCACATTTAAAAAATTCTGATTAATAGAAACTGACGTTGAACAGTCAGAATAAGTAATTCTACAGCAGTCACGTAACAATATCGAAAAATACCTGAATCGCAGAAAAGAAGTTGACCATCAGAGAGATCTATGTGTAGCCTGTCATAAAGACGTTCTTCCAGTTCCATTTGAGTGGCATCTTCGAGGCCAGCCAACCCTTGCTGTAGATCACTACGAATTACAATTCTGCCCAAATCCCAAATTAATATACTTCCGCCCCTGTAAAATAATACAATGAAATTTTACATGCAGATACCAAACTTGGCGTAAGTGCCCATTTCCTTTAATTCGTAATTAAATAAAAACATCTTACTTTTGAACCGAACCTAGTTCTGGAACAACTATATGCGGACCTCTCAAATCCATATTAATATTAATAGATTTCTGTCGAGAAATTGAATAGCCTAGCAATGCTTTTCCATCATCTATGCCTTTTATAAGGTTTTCTCTGGATGATAATATAATATCATTAACCGTGACTGTATGAATTTGGAAGAAATTTATGATTTCCGACGTAGCATGCTGAAAAAAAGGAAAATATTATTCTCGTGAACCAATTAAGATTCTGTTACACAAAACATAGCCAATAATACAAAACTTTATATATTTATTCTACGAACGAGTAATACAATAGATCTCTAAATCTCCGAACCATACGAGGGCGTGCTTGTTCATTACAGAAGCGATGGTTTGAGTCATTCTCATACAAATCTTAGCAATTTTATCATTGCTAAATAATTCTAATAGGAACTTTCGGGACGCATGAAATAACTTATTAATATAAGAAGCTGAAAACCATTAAAGAAAAAATAATTCTATTAATATAACTTGTTGGTGTACGAAATAATTTCGATAAATGGAACCCATTTTTTCTCTACATAAATAATTGTGTTTTTAACAATGAGAGTGAATGTTTTTACCTAACTCAAGTTTAAAAATAGAACAATTATAAAGTGAGAATAACAAGTAGCGAATGTTACTTCGCACTGGGCTTTTGTTGACTGCAATTGTATGTCTGTGTATTGAGGCTGATTTAAGGTACGAAAATGCAAAAACCAGTGGAGTTGCATATTGCTTTCAGGGGAACATCCAAAAGTTCACAAATTGATTTGGAGCTAGAAGTGGAGATTATGGGAGCTCATTTAAATGCCTACACCTCAAGAAAGCGAACTGTTTTCTATGCCAAATACTTGAACCTAGATGTCCCAAAGTCCCTTGAAATTCATGTGACATCATTCAAAATTCTCGTCTTGGTGAAGCTGAAATTGAACATGAACGAGGCATTATCTTAAGAGAGATGCAAGAAGTTGATATAAATTTACAGGAGGAATTTTTTTTTTCATTTGCACGCTACCACCTATCAAGGCACTCTCCTTGGAAGAACAATCTTGGGACCTACTGAGAACATAAAATGTATATCCAGACAAGACCTCCAAGACTACATATGTACTCACTACAAGTCTGCTCGCATTTTTCTTGCTGGAGCAGGTGGAGTTAAACATTGGGAATTAGTCAGCCATGCTAAGAATTTATTTGGTGACTTGAAGAATATCAAGAAGGTGAAATTTGTTTGGAACCAAGCCCATTCACTGGTTCCGAAATAAGGGTGAGAGATGACTCCATACCGTTAGCACACATTGCAATTGTTCTTGAAGGTTGTGGGTGGATTAGTCCAGACAACATTCGACTAATGGTCGCCAACATATTGCTTGGAGCATGGGATCACCCTCAGGGTGGTGGCACCAACAATGCTTCTATCCTTGCGGAAGCTTCAGGCACAGACAATCTTGCTCATAGTTTTCAATCCTTCAACTCTCGCAACAAGGACAATGATCTTTGGGGCATCTATTGGGATGTGAGAACCAATGAAATGTGAAGATATGCTCTTCTATGTCCAAAGTGAGTTTTTTTAATGGGGGCTTTTCTGCTTGCCGACATCGACGTCACAAGAGCCCTAAATTTGTTGTACAGGTAGGGAAAATGCTGTTATGCACTAAGGGGAGCCAACATGACTCTCCCCGCGTGTGGGACCAAAGTGAGTGAATGCAGCTGTGCTCTCCTCTCACAGAGAGCGAAGTAGCTCGTGCCCGCAATTTGCTGAAGATCAATATGATCAACTTGACGGCAACACTCCAGTTTGTGAAAATTTTGGACGGCAAATGGCTACAGCAGGCGAACGACTCTGCACGAGTTGGAAGCAAGGATAGTGTCACTGCCAAACAAGTGAGAGATATCTGCACGAGATACATCTATGATTTCTGTCCTGCTGTTCCTGTTGAAAATCTTCCCGAGAATAATGGAATTGGTAGCTCAATGTATTGGCTCCGTCTATAATTGTAAATAATTGTAGCTTGTCTAGACAGTAGGAAGAAACAAAAGTATGAGAATATTTTGACTGTTTCCTGGACGGACAAGGACACGCCATCCTATTCTTTCCTGCTTGTCACTCCTGTAAATCTGGTTGCATAGCAACAAGTTGGCAACACCCAGCGTTGACTCTATAGACCAGGCAATAGGGAATCGACTCCATGAAGAGGTCGAAAAAAAAGAAAAGATTGATGGCATTCCAACCTCCGCCTACATCATAGACTGGTTTTCACATCTGTTAGAAAGGTAATTGTTATGTTGGTGCGACCAACGTTACTATTTAAGCAGCAGCGAGAATATTCAGTGCTTCGACCGATATGAGTGAAGGTCCATACTCAGAACTTTTATTTTTGTAATTGTTAATTAATTAAGAAAGGGTGTAAAGAAGAAGAGTGATGTTAATGGTTTTCTGTTCTAAATCTCAATTAATATTTTGTAATCATTGGTAAAGCTAAATTCCAGAACGGTTTCTTTTGTAAACAGTGTATTAATGTTGTAATATTTTGGGGAATAACGAGATATTTTGGGGGCAGTGAAGCATGTTAATTATAGGTAAAATGTACAAGTGTAAATAAATAATTAAGTCAAGTTTATTTAATGCGTTTTCCTTCTGATAAGGAACCCCAGTGTGTGTATTTCACGTAGATAATAATTACGAACCTATTTATTGCTTTTAATTGGTACGAGTCAGCCAGGGCAATATTTTTTAAGGTGAGTTTTTACCACTATCCTATTTCCTCTTTTTAATTCGGTCATTGTACAAAAAAACGACCAAAACTAGTTTTGGCAGATACGTTTTTGCCAGAACTAGTTTTGGGCGCTTTCAAACTGCTCAACACTAGTTGTGGCAAAAGAGAATTGACCAAAACTAGTTTTGTCCTCTCAACAAGAATGAAACTTTTTATACTCGAAATCAATTCTTTTTGTTAGTATTTAGTAAGATTCAAATGTTATTTTTGTTTAAGAAACAGAAGGGAAAATGGTAATTAGTTGCTTTCCAGGGTATTTATGTTCGGATTGGCATTATAATATTCATCCCGAGTATGTTACAAGCTTTTATTTAACTTCCTCCGTTCGATGCATGTATGTATCTATTTATGTACGTATGTATGTATGTATGTATGTGTGTGTGTAGTTTGCATGACAATAGATTATGGTACCATTTTTGGAAAATCTACCCCAAGTGAGTGAAATAGGGGCATGTCTTTATGTAGCCCTTCCGTTTCCCAATTCGTAATGTTATTTTTCAGCAAAGTCCAAGTTTCCAGTCCAGCTGTAATTTTACAAATATGTGTAATTTGCATGACATTAGATGATTATAGTACAATTTCACGAAAATCTATACATAAGAGGGTTGAAATGGGGGAATGTATGTGAGCAATAAGTGTGTATAGTAAAATTCCGTTATCGTGTATATCAAAATAAGGCCCTCATGAAAAAAAGACTTTCTAAAGACCACTAGCATCCCTTGGAAAAAGGGGTGGAAAAAGGTTTATGGATAAAAATAATTGAAAACTAATTTTGAAATATAAAAAATGAAAATTGCATCGGATCCATAGTTATTTGGTTGATGAGATGTTTAAACTACCAATACCTTTAAGTTCAAGTTGAGATCACATAGGGGTACGGAATGTTGTGAATATTCGGGACGGATCCTAGTTCCAGTGTTGGCCGCCAGAGGTCTTATGTGTCAACGTTAGTTTATAGCTACGGCTTTATTGTATTCCTATCATGTCTTGTGTGGTTTAGAGGTAAGTAAAGCTTTCGTTTTTTTCATATCCTGTTTTTTCCTTCCAATTCCCCATACCCAACAAGAGGGAATTCTACGGGCTGGGTATGGGTGGGGTAAGACGTAAAAATAACGTAAAAAACGAATCAGGGTCTAGTCCATGGTATTTGTGCACTGTGAGATGAATAATCGTATTTCCATTGACATTAGACATTCCAATTCCCTCCAGACGGCATGAGATGCACGACACCCCTGTAGGTGAGGGTTAGGAAGAGTGTGACACGTAAAATTCGCAAATATCCGTTATGAAAGGATTCTACGAAATGGGAATGTGAAAAAGAATAAAGTTGCAGACACCTTACAAAATTAACGTGAGCAAAGCCGCGGGGACTTAGCTAGTTACATATAAATTGCCGTAGCGAAACCACCTTACAACAGTCGTCAATCAACGTAATGTGCGGATGGGGCCAAAAGAAACAGGCATTTTACAGTACACACATTCCACATAGAATCAGGTGAAATGAGACGAAACATTTTTTCTCAGGTATCAATAATTACGAACGAAAACTTCATTCACGAAATAGACCATAAACACAATTGCATTTGCATTATACCTCTCGGAAATCAGCACGGAACAAACAAACAAAATTCAATTAAAAAAATATAGTCAAGTGAACTGTATTGATATCATTTCCTGAAAGAATAGGAGTTAAACTGTAAGCAATTACTTTGGTATTTGGTCGAATTGGAGGGACGTTTTCTTGCTTGCTTCCGGAAAGTAGTAAAGTTGTTTATTGTCTTCCGAGAGTTCATATGCGATTTTAACTGTTTCTTTGAAAATTCATGTCTATGTATTTATTATAATGACAAATATTATAAAATAAAAAAATTGTAAATCGCGTTTCAAGAAAATAAATCATAAATAAGCCAGGACAGTTACTGCAAAGAGAAATAAAACTTCATCCTATTTTAATTATACATAATTCATGTTCAGACTATTTTAGAGATAGTTAGTGTTAATGTTGCATCATTGCACAACCCCCAAATATTTTCAAATATTTTAATATCTTAATTCATTGATAATAATAATGAGATTTTTATTGCAAATGATAGCAAATGATTTGAATGCAGGATGGAAGGTCAGAAGGATGGATATAATGATAAGAATGTATTTTTCTCTTTCTCTTGTTTATCATTTGGTGGTGAGACAAATTGAACAAAAACAGCAATAACTGATTTAAATGTTAAAAAATAGTTTGTTTCATCTCATTCGAAATATTTTTGTTTTTTAAAATGAGGGGAATGATATCATATATAAGTATTTTTTCCTTCAAAATTTTGAAATCTCCTTGTCATACTCCCTGAATTTTTTATTCATAATTTTGTAAAATGTAAAAATAAAGAAGATTAATTTTGCAAGAAATAATGCTATTGGAAAAGTTCAATTAGGAGGTCTTGGGAATGTTTGTGTGAGAGCAGGGGCAGTAGTTGCACAGTTAAAAATTATGTTTAGAGTTTTTTAAAGTTTCTCAATTACTTGATCATATGCAGGAAGGAATTTCTAACTCTCAAGGCACTCCAAGGAAGTGACACTCCAATTAACAACATAACAATCCCTAAATTCACTGATAATTGATATAAATAATAATAAATTTATTGTTAAAAAAGCAGTACAAACTGCGTATGACTACGTGGAGGACAATAAACTAATTTACTCTCCGGAAGCAAGCAAGGAACCATCCTTTCAATTCCGATCAAGGGACCTAAGGCAGAGGTGGATTCAAAAATTTAAGCAAAAATTCCCAGATAAGACAAAAAGTTAGCTACGAGTTATAATTCTAATAGAATGTCAATATGTTTGTAATTTTAAGCAAAAAAATTATTTTACATGTACAAATTATTATCGAACTCTAGATTATTCTGAGTATATTATTTAAAAATCATAGGAATTGAAATAAAACTAAATTCACGATTTATTGGTACAATAAATATGCCCCTAAGACAAAGCTTAGAGAACCTGTATAAGAAATCCGCGTCTACCCGAAGGAAAACCGGAGCAAACCCGGGCCAGGATGGGGCTACAGAATTAATGTACACAACCGAGCCAAAGTTGAGTACACATAAAACTAAATTAATATGAGCCATAAGACAACACAATCATGCAAGAAAATAGTTTTTGAAATTTTTATAAGTTATATAAAAAGTACTACAGCAATGGCGTGATAAAGTACAAGACGAATTTAACTTTTATTAAAATCAATAAATTATTTTACATTGTAGAAGCACTCGTGCAGGAGGTAGTTTTTAACCGCGGATTTGAAGAGATTCAATTTCATAATATCTTTTATATTAATGGGCAGGAAATTATATAGAACGATTCTCGAATGATATGGTCCTTTTTGGCAAAGAGAGGTTGACACTCTAGGCCGATGAATATTATTACTATTGCAAGTATTGTGTTCGTAAACGAAATTGTTTTGTATGAAGCAAGAGTAACCCTTCAGAAATTCGGTCTTAACAAACAAGACCGTTTCATAAATATAAATGCAGGGAAGTGTTAAGATATTTAATTCCTTGAAAAAAGGTTTACAAGAGTTTCGGGGGTGAGATTTACAAATTATCCGAACTATCCGCTTGTGAATTCTTCTGGAAGTTTGAATACTCTGAATTACCTCAGAAGGTTATGCCGTAACGTAAATGGGAGTAAATGTTTGCAAAATATACGCAACGGAAAATACGTGGACTAACCATGTTAACTAAGATTCGGAATGCGTAACACAATTTGCTTAATTGGGAATTAAGATTGTCGACGTGACAATTCCATTTGAGGTTGTCTAGAATATGGAGACCTAAGAATTTTGTATTCGTAACAGCTTTTAATTGTGTTCCGTTTAAAGAAAGACAAACCTGGGATAAAGATTTTGTTATACTATTGTGAAATGACATAGACACTGTTTTGCCAGTGTTTACAATGAGACGATTTGCGTGGAACCAAGTCGAAAGGTTAGACAAAACTTTTTGAGCATTGGCGCGTTTACATACTAAATTAGTGTCATCAGCAAAAAGAACCATTTTGCAATCTGATGTGGATGATGACATGTCGTTCACATACAATAAANACCTTGGGATACTCCTCAAGTAAGTGACTTTGTTTCTGAAAGACAACGCTGAAGTATTTTATTTTTAGTATAGGATATTTCTACTTGTTGATATCTATCTTTTAAATAAGAAGTTAGCCATTGATGTGGAAGTCCACGAATGCCTAAAGAATGCAATTTGGTAAGGAGAATTCCGTGATCGATGACATCGAATGCTTTGGATAAGTCAAGAAAAACACCCTGAGGATTTTCTTCACGGTCAAGAGATGTGGTAAGAAAATATGGCGTTTGTAGTGGAATAGGATTTCCTAAAACCATGTTGTACGTGAGAGAGAATGTTATTTTTTGAAAAAAAATCTAAAAGACGCTTATAGAACAATTTTTCTAGGATTTTTGAGAAAGTGAGTAGTAGAGATATTAGTCAGTAATTTACAATATTATGTTTGTTTCCTTTCTTGTGTAAAGGTTTCACTTTAGCTCACTTAAATATGTTAGGGAACAACCCTTCCAATAACGAACTATTAAAAATATTTATGAGTGGATTTAATATAGCGTGGGATGAAAATTTAACATTCATTTACTTTGTATCAATCATTTAGTTTGTAAACGCTCTATCTAGAGGATTTCTGAGAGAGAAGGATGATATAGGAGATCACATGCTTTATACTACTTCAGTTTTGACAGCAAGAGATGAGAAAGCAACAGAAATTACTTACTACACCACTCCTTCCAAGTGGTAAAAATGTGCTCCAATGGCTTTTTGATCAAAGAATAGGTATATGTGAAGATTTCAAAGAAAATATTACTGCTTTATTATTAATAACATAAGCATAATTTGAGTTCTTTTACAATGATAATTCATATAAAACACAGAAATACGTGTGAGTAAAAATTCACTTTAGATATTTTTTTTTGCTAATTCACCCATGCAATTATATTATAAAACATTTAAAAAATTAAATACATACCTCATTATAAACCATCTCAATTGGTCCTAATGTCACTATAACATCAAAATTTGCGAGAACATTACTAGGGTTCTTTTCAAAGTCAATAGACAGAAAATTGGATGCGGTATTTCCTGGAAGGAAAAATTACACAAAAAGTAAGTAGTGATTTCAGTTGTTTGTAATCAAGAATAATTTATGAATGAATTTAAAAAGTATCAACTTATTTTTCAGGTACAGTAAATAACTTATTTTAATTCATAAAATATTAAATATTTATAATATCTAATGTAATGTAAAAATCTAAGGTCTTTTAATTCATGAATGTATTTAATAAATCAAAAGTTTGTGAAGTTTAGTAGATTTATTTTCCAACTATTTTATTGTTCAGTGATGATTCATATACTCCATACAACTGATAGAACTTAAGATCTGTGCTGGTTTTAAAATACATTTCTTAATACTTTACAGCTTACTCTAATGAATTATATTGTTACCCACATGAACAAGATATCTACAGAAAGTTAATCAGATAAATTTCTTATTTACCTGAAATTAAGTTGTCACATAACACCAGTGGAACTAAATCATTCTCAGAACTTGCACCTTCAACAACAATGTTTTCAATTCGAGCAGATACTTTAAATGCTTGAGCAGAAGGTCGAGTCTCAATGCTGGCCAAAAATTGACTCAAAGTCACCACCAGTATTTCTCTCCTCCGGTTCAATAAAGTTACAGAACAATTTGCCAGAGTAAAATTGATTTTATGTTCTGAAATAAAAATATAGTGGCACAAAATTTGTCTTCTAAGAGTCAGTGATAAACAAATTAATTCCATGTTGAATCTATTAACCTAATGAAATGAATCAGTTTTCTCCAGATTGTTATGATTATCTCTTATTTTAATATTACTTGATCTTTCTCCGCTTCTTCAAATTGTTTTTACAAACCAATTCAATCAAATGAAATAAAGAGATATGCTTACAAAAATTTAATAGAATAATATTGCAGACATGGGCACAATAAGCTACATTTTCTTTAATATATTCATAGTCTAATGACTATAATGGATTATTTTATTACATTCACAAATGTTATTGACTCCTGGAATTTTTAGAACTTCATCCAGTCCTCCATGTGTGCACTATTTTTCTAACTAATCACATGTATCAATTTCATTTACATTTCATTTGTAGAGTAGTATCTCCTACCGATCGATGCATTTGCTCTAAAAAATTTATCACTTTAGTATTTAAAGGTCAAAGCGCATTTAGTTAATTTCTCAAAAACAGCTCCAAATATTTTCTTTAAATTTTTTGTAAACAAGTGTAATTTGTGAGTATGACATTTGCATTTGTATTTCACTAGAAAGTTTGGTATAGACACAGTAAAATTATTAATCTTCGTCTTGAAAATCCTTCATCAATGTAATTGTATTGGGCTAGTGTCATTTTTCTGTTCTTATAATAGCTCCAAGAAATATTTCTATCACTCTCCCGAGGCTAAGTGCACTGGAGCAATGACTCAGAGCACTCGCTCTACCTTCACTATACCATTGCATTAAGATTCATATTATATACACCTCCAACACACCTATATATTGTTTAGGTTTTTCAGGTCGCACCACACCTTCAACATAACCAATTGTTTCACATAATTTCTTCTTCTCTGGTGATGACAATTGATTCCATAACCCCTTTCCTTTTTCTCCATGTAATGAAAGTTCAAAATTACTATCCTGAGAAAATATACCCCACCATTCAGGTTCACTTTCATTAACTACAATTTTCTCAGGTTCCTGATGCTGCAACTAGAATCAAAACAAAAATAAGAGACAAATTATTGAAAATTTATGGAAAATTCATGAGTTATCAACCTGATTTATTACAATGGGATTGGATATTGGGATTGAAGAACATACCTCAATTTTAGCATGTTCTCGAGCTATGACGATATCAACAATTGAGAGTGTATCTTCTAGTTGCTGTAAATCCATTTTTAATTCAGTATCATTTGGACTTAAAAGATTCATTTTGTAAGTGTCTCTATACTTTCTATAATTTTCCCTGAAACAAAGATAAAAATGTATGAGCTAGTACATAGTAAAGCTAATAATCAATGCTGTAATAAAAAATATGATGTAATGACAAATAATATAATGTTTGTCATAAAAACTGTGAAGAATAGGTATGATTATGGTAAACAGATAAGTTACTTCACTCTGTACATAGAAGCAGTGAACTTTCCCATAGAGAAAAGTACTTTGTTTATCAAGCAACTCTGTTTTTTAGTACAGAAAGTAAAAATACTTAAACCTTAACTCTACAAGAAGCAAAATTTCTCTTTTACCCCTTATAGATTATAGTTTTCAAACACATTCTTTTACACCCAACAATAACAATAAAAGGATGATTATTCAGTGTAGAAATCAAACATTATATGTCATGGGTTAGCTTTATAGAAGGATAAAAACTTCTAACCATTAAAAAGCAACAGTCATTCCTTTATATAATTCTAAATATTTTAAAATACAGGTAGGTATTTACAATAAACATTACCTATGTTTCTTAATGTACTGCCATGAATATGGTCGAATTCTTTGTTCTAGTAATGCTGTAAGTGCATACTTCCACCACTTAGAAGAATTGCCTGATAATGGAACACCAGGGTGGAAGCATCGAAACTTTCTAAATAAAAAGAACATCATAATGCAAATAATTTAACGAACAAAGAAGAGTTATTTGATGCAATTTTTTTAAAGAACTTAAAAATATTTTACATTTAGAGTCCAATGAAAATGTTTATGATCATTATAAGTTTATTAATTTTAATATTTAAATAAGTAAAAGCACATCAGAAAGCTTAAATAGCTGTAGAATTAAATACCTGTTAATTTTTATAAATTCAAATGATTCACTTAAATTTGCCATAGAAAGATATTGTTGGCGTGATAATTGTGTTACAGCATCTTGCAAAACAAAATCCACTAGCAGTTTGGGAACGCGAGCTTCATTGGATCGGTTGACAATTACTTTCATTTTTGCAGTTATTGGCTTGACAACTGTTCAAGAGAATGAAATCAAATTAGAAGTTAAACAATTCATTTACAGAAAAGGTAAGATAATATTAATCTTCACAGGACTTCAACACCATGTAAACAGAATGAACTTCATATGCTCTCCAAAAAAGAAAGTAAATATTATAACAATGAAAAAATAACATTCAACTTCAACATCTCACTTGGAGCACAAAATGAGCCTTATAATAAGTATAAAACTAAACAATATATTGATCATACTAAAATCAAAATCTTCGGAATTGATGCTAAATGTTTCCAATCCTTTCTTCATGAGGTTTCTCCATGGATAGAGAGGACCATCTAAATCCACAAGTTGTGAAATCAATCCCCCATGAGTGCATGATGGATTCCAGTAAAGAGAGAAAGATTCTACACGTAATAATTGATAAAATGATGTAGCACCTTGAGGTGTGACAGCAGGTTTCCATTTACTGAAAAAAGTTTTTTTTTCCTTTAAATGTTTACTCTTAAAATTAATGGTTTGCAAAGTGTAAAAATTAGTGTTAATTTGTTAACTGTATTGATTTTCAACATCAACTAATTATTCTAATAGTGTATGTATAGAATTGAGTTTCATACCTATTTGTACTTTCTGCTGACACACTTTGAATACATAAACCACAAGAAATTGGGACTAATTTATTGGTAACACCATCTTCATATCGTATGTGAATATTCCTTATAAATACTTGAAGATTATTTATTATTGTAGCCATGAGGTTTTCTAGAAATGTCTTAGAATCAGAGACACCTGGAAAAGGAAAACAACTGTATAACATATATTTTATACATTAAATATATTGGTGAAATTAGACTATTTTTGAATTTATTTTATTCATTACCAACACATACAGTGGTGTGAAAACAATACATTCTAGTACATATTACTTCCGTGTACCCTACACGTGGAGATTATATGTGATAACTTTCGGTCAAGTGAAAATGGCGACCAGCCGGGACTCGAACCCGGGTTTCTTACTTTGATCGCTAGGGTGTTAACCGCTACACCACCGGCTCGCCTTCCACAACTGTACACCATTTCCACCCAGACCTAAACCCCGGCAGACCTGGACACATCCCCATACAGGAGATAAGTGAACGAGGCGGCACACTATGCTGTGTGCACTTTATTACCTGTTTCACACGTACCTACGTGTTAAGGTTCGTTAAGTACATATTTCTTCCGTGTACCCGGTTCGAGTCCCGGCTGGTCGCAATTTTCACTTGACATTTATAAAAAAAATTATTAAATATAGTCATAAGCAGAAAATTAGTTAATATTCAACAATTATGTTAAAAATCCAAATATTGTACTTAGAAGGTGCAAAACTTGCCTCATAAGAATTCACGTGTTGTTGTTGTTATTATTATTATTATTATTATTATTATTATTATCTACGATGGAAATGGGAACTCTTACGTTCCTGGATGTGAGTGATGCAATACGCAATACACTTGTGTATTTCGCTTTTCAGGCAAATCTGTCTCGCTAGTCTGTCGGAAAGTCTAGGCGATTTAAGCCGTTGCCGGGGAGATACCTTCTACGTTTTTCGGAGCCAGACCGCAAAGAAATCTTTTATTATTACTTTTATAATAATAATTATTATTATTAATCTTGAGTTTGTGAATATTTTCAAAAGAGTTTATTAAGTTGTTGTTCTCGTTTGCTCTGCTCAGTGAGTGTTCGAACTGTTGCCTTATCTCAAAGGAGGGGAGAGTGATGGCGCTCGAGTCTCTATCCCCCACTTCTGTCTTGCTCAGTTGTTGCACAGTCGTACACAGTTGCCAGAAGCATTTGTCAAAGTGCAGATAGCTGGCCACCTCCGCTGTATGTTTCGGATGTTTGTTCCGGGATGTTGAGAGTTTGGCCAGTCTGCTATTTCATCAGACGCAGAAGTGTGGATGACTAGGATATACGATAAATTACTCCCTCATATTTGGTAATTGCACTTGTACATGCAATTCATTATGTTTAACTGAAGAGAAACCTAAAAGAACATTTATAATGGACGAGCTAAGTAAAGTACGCTTTACACGGTCCATTTTACGTTATGTTTCGTGCGATACACACCAGACTGGATGTAGATTGCATGGAAATTTTAAAGCATGAACTACTTTTCATTACAACTCGTACAAATTGACTAGCGCACTCCTTGAGGCATCTCTACTTACTAGTTGCGGCGTCTGTGTTCTCTGGAGTCGGTTGCTTGGTTAAAATAGTGTGCGTAGTTGTATTTTTTTCTGTTGTGGTGTTTCGTGGTTAATTCAAATTCGGAAATCAATCATAGTGAACAAAATATAGTATTAAATAAACCATTCGTTTATTAATGAAGTCTGTCTACATGTTTAAGGAAATGGTATCCTAGTTGAGGTTATTTGTTTGTTGCGCTCTCCATTGCATTAGACAACTGATACTGACACCATCCATTTCTCGTTCAAACCGTGTGAAACGCTTTTTTCGGAACGCTCCTTTTCTGTACTCATAGATGACGTCAAGCGTGACATCATCCACTTCACACTCATTTCTTGTACAGTAATTAGAGGTAAATTGTCTGTAAAATGGACCGTGTAAAACGGACTTGAGAACTGCATGACTTAAGCCAATAACGACACGAAGCCATTTCATCCAACGGAAATATGCACACAATATTTTTCTCTAAGTCTTGTTTTATGATGTTGCGAGGTTCATGTCATTGGGCCTGCTTTTCCATCTAACCACAAGATTTACACGAAGAAATTGGGAAAGATAGGTCTTGGGTATGTTAAATACGGAAACGAAATTGGTCCGGAGTAGGTGAGCGAACCCCTGCAAAAAATCTCACCCGAGCGGGGGACCGATCCGGCGCTCTTCCGCTCAGCAGTGCGTTAGAAGCGAAGACGCTACCACTATGGCATGGTTGTCGGTATATTTGTTGTTTGCCCTCATGCGTATTATGGACGTAAAATTCAAATTGATCAGATTCTGAAGAGTGTATGTCTGGTATGATTCCCAAGATCGGAAGAGGTGTAAAAATGAAGACATAAAATTATCTGTTCTATACAAGATATTTTCACAAGTCATGCACGAGAGAATTGAAAGGGTTCTTGAAAACAGATGTAGTAGTAGTCTACACGAAACTGTTATTATCTAAACTAGATCATTCCTCTCCGTCCCATCATAGAAAAAACTGAGGGATGGGATAGTGCCAAACACGGTACTTTCATTTATTTTACATTTTATTGTTTGCAATGTACACGTGGGATCGATAAAGGAGAAATATTATAAGACATAGGACAGGATGTGATTATCACAATTAATGCCTTTGAAGTACAAAATATACGCTGTAGTTAGACCGGAGTTATCAATGTTTTAATCTTGAATGGCTAAAATAAATAAAACTAATTAATTTCTTGATTTTGTATAGTTATAATCGCAAGTTTGCACATTCTCCGCATTGGAAGATGATAACCTCAAAGATATAGAATACACTGAAACCTTTGTTTCGGTTACCCAAAATCTTACATACCTGTTGAAAACATAGCATCTCCTTCTAAACTTTCGAGTTTTTTTCTTTTTCCAGCGCGCATTAATCTCTTCTCTCGTTCTGAATCATATTTTCTATCTGTTATAGGACCAGCAATGATGTAGACGTCCTAAAGGAAATATTAATGTTACAAGACTATCCTCACTTGAAACGTAATAGTACACTGATACTAGTAGCAAGTAAAAATTATAAATTATTTTAAAGTATTGATACCTCAATGGTCACAATAACGGATTTAGAGTACAACCCAGACCATGGAATATTCAAACAAATTTTTCCAATAATTCCAACTTTTACTTCAATCGGCAAATCCAACTCATACTGAAATATAAGTATTATAAATACATGGATGTATAGTAGATACATGGAGTATATAGCTGTTCCAGAGTAAAAGTATACTCACCAAAGCCTCTGGTTTCAGTCGCAAATCAGTAAGTTGTACATCTCCTTTAAAAATGCCAATATTCAAATTTTCAATATCCAAATCTTGTATGTATTTGCCAAGATAGCGATTAAGAAAAGTTGCTACAACCCCCTCAAACATGTTGGCTAATGATCAAACTCAGCACTTCAATATTTATGAAAAATTATCCCTTTCTTGATGAGACATTCTGTAAATGAAATTATACATTTTAATTCAATTATACATTCTAAATAGAACAATAAACCAGAGATAATAAAAATACTCAATTCTATTTTTTTGTCTGCCCTACATTTTTGAGGACGCACTACATACTGATCGAATATATGAAGCCTTAACTCTTTTATACAGTGGCAAGATTTCTCCATAAATATATTTAATGATTTATCAAAGTTGCGCTGGAGTCATTGCAGTGATTATCCAATTACGAATTTTGGATAATTTTCTACAAAAATATTATCCTAATATTTATATTGACTTGCACGCAGACACGCCGATGACGCGCAGTCGCGCTTCGGCCTAACAACTCATGCCTTTACTTCATAGTTTCTAATACAGAAACTTACAAGCACTTTACAGCATAGATTTTCTCATCTACAGATGCTTACTCCCTCAATTATGGAGTACTTCTCGAGCATTTTAATTTTTAACATTGAGCCTCACTCTCCGCTCGCTGAAGGGCGCCAGCGATCGGACAACCTGTCACCCCTGAGACGGGTCCACCATCGTACATTTTCTCCCTCACACAAGGTATTCCGCTTATGGCGGAAGCGTACAGACGTCGCTCCTTTTTTTCGTCCGTCCGACTACAAAGTCGGTCTTTCCTTTCAAACTCATGTAGTAACATGTAGTTAAACAATGTCTGATTACTTAGTCATTTTTATTTAGTTTTCTATTTATTTTTATTCTTTTTTTTTGGGGGGGGGGCTTTACGGCTCGTCGACATCGAGGTCATTAAAGCCCTAAAATTCTGTACAGGTAGGGAAAATGCAATTACGCACTAAGGAGAGCCAACATGACTCTCCTCGCGTGTGGGACTCGCCGAATGACTCAACCATACCCACTAAAAACCCTCCTGAGATATCAAAACATATCTCATTACATCAAAACATTACAACGAGGAAAAGCCTAGCCTTCGCAAGCTACCAGCGTAGGGATCAAAAAGAACAAGAGGTGACCAAGGAAGATCAGGAAAGAGAGAGGAAGGAGCTTACACAAAAATAAGTGGAAGCAATGCCAGACTCAGCTCGGGGCCCAGTGTTTGCCAAACACGTACTTACTAGGTGTAAGTCCCCTGGGGGGAAGAGGTAAATGAAAGCTACCCTAACCCTATTAGCGTCGGAAATTTTTATTCTTCAAACGAGCGAGTAACATCAAGTCATATTGTTAAGTTTTATTTAAGAGCACCTTCACACGTCGTCGCAGGCGACCGGGGATCTGCTCCCATTCTGTACTTCAATTCGTGAGCGCGTGTGCTATCTATTACTATACTTCAATTCGCGCGCGCGGACCTAGAGTATGCAACATTGTACTCCCATTCATGCGCGTGTCATGGCACTTCAAGACATCGAACTTCGGACCGAAGTCACCGTCAGCTGGACTCCAAAGCTTGAGTATTACAATTTAAGTTCTTGACGTAACGTGTTTGGTGACAATCCATGAGTGAATGTGTGTGGGTGTTCATGTTTTGAAAAAGAACTGCTCCGTAAAAACAGGTTACATGTGTTCAATTTGTTCCCAGTTATTTCAATGGTTCTCTAAATGGTCTCGTCACTGTAACCTAGAGTAGAACATTTTCTTTTCTCGTCGAGAGACAAATGCCAATTTATTGTATCAAAATTCTGAAGGAAAATAGAATATAAAACAATACGAAATAGCATGAATTTGAACGCTTGATTAAAATGCACCCGTAATATAGGATTTTTCATTCTAATAATAAGTTCTTTAGGCTCTTGGATATTTCTCTTCCTTTATCAAGCAGTAATTATATGTAATATTGACATACGCAATATTGTGTTGATCAAAATGCGCTATTAATGTACGAATTTCTATTCTAATAATAAGTCGAGTTGACTCTTGGATATTCTTTTCACTTTATCAAGCAGTAATTCTATGAAATACTGAAATACACAGGTAGTTTGTGAATTGATGGATAATGGTGTGCCAATTGTGTAATTATTTAGAAACATTACTGATTTAATGATCCATGGCTCTGTATATTACCATTCTGCTTAATCCAATTTTTGATTCCTCAATTGTTCTCGTTTATGTATTTTTAATTTAATAAGTCAAGGGTAAATTCAATGTTTATTTTATTTATCACATACAATGTTGTGACGAGATTCAACTCTTTAAGTTTATTAGCTTAAACTTACTTGCTTTTTTTCTTTTTCTTTATTTTACATCCCTCAAATTGCTTCCTTGGAAGCTTGTCCTCCATCGTCATAAATGTGTTGAGCTCCGGGGCATCAGCCAGAGAACTTCCCAATCATTTGTACGTCACCCCGGAACACACATAATGATGTCACTTCAATTTTTTCCAATTATTAATTAAAATATAAAAAATGTGCATTGGGGTTTTAGGGTTCGCCAACGTCAAGTTCCGTTATCAATTATCCTAACGTAAAAGATTTTTTGTGTTATCATATTACTTGATAATAACCTCACATATCTAATTCTTTACTTCCGATTTGCCCATTAATTTCAAAATATGGTTCAATTAGTATACATGATGATATACAAGTTTAAGACCTGATGGGACAAAAATTTGTAGTGTTATCTGAACAAATTTTGGGCGTCCAGAAAACATCGCAACGAGAGTGGCACCTGGTTTTGTTGTTGCAATCATATGAAAATTCTCAATTAAGTTTCTTTTGTATAAAAAATCTGTAGTTGTGCAAAGTCATTTGATGTATTTTCTTTAGTTCCCTTTACACTGCGGTTTTCATTGTTATAAGTGGTGTTGTTATAATCAGAAAAGTTGTAATCTACTATGTTTCGAAAAAGAGGTTAATACCACATTACTTGGTACATACACCGGGGAAAAATGAGCTCGAAGCGTTTCACTGTCATGTTTATTGGTATTTAACAAAATTTAAAATATTGTTATTATACGTAAGCAACTGGTAGTTAGCAACAGTCAGTAAGTGAAATAGATGAATTAAATACATAGTTACGCGTGCGTTTTTGGGACAAGTGAGGACCAGAGTGAAGTAGATGAGAGTATTAGGACGATAGGAAGAGAAAATAAGAAGTAAAGCAAATAGATGAAGTTGCAGAGAAGCTTGCCGCAGAAAGAAGATTTACATTGGAATGGTGTCGTATGCAGCCTGATTGAGCCGATTAGATGCTATCGATTTCAACGGCGCGGGGACGTAGCTAATTACTGCACTTAAAAGAAAGAATGGTGTAGGGATGAAGGACACGGCATCACTGACTACCCAAAAGAGGAGAACTTTGTAAAGTGTATAAAATGTGGTAGGAAAGGGAAAAGAAATTATCTCTCAGTACGAGATAGAGACATAACAGTGAATATAAAACACTTGTAGGGATAATTAAGACAAGGACAGATTACAGGGATTAGAGTCATACAGGTTAATCTGCAGAAAGGAAAAATCGGCACTCACGAAGTAATGGAGATTATGAGAGAAAGGGATGACATGTAAAAAAGAGAAAAAAACGATATTAGATTCGAAAATATAGTTTTTTATGCCGTTGAGATGGATATGGACACTCCAAATGCCGTGTAAGTATTCCATCAGACAACATGCGAGATAATAGCTCCCATAAGCTCCCGTGAGACGGGGTGGGAAACCAGTGCGCTGAAGTCTATCTTTCCAAAAAGATAACTCACAGCACCAATGTTGAGATGGATATATTTGTGCAAAGTAATGTAATATTTGCATATTTACAGCATATAATAAATCAAAATGTTCAATAAACAAAAAAATTCTTAGAAATATTATTATATGAATTGAAATGTGATTTCCAGAAGAAATCACAAATAAAAAGATTGTCCATGAATCTATTTCTCCCTTCAACCATTAGGGAGCAAAAAATAGGAAATTATTGAAAAACGGAAACGTGCGCTTTAAAATACACAAATATGTATTGAAAGCGCATGGGAAAACACGACAAAAAAGGTCAGCATTTTCACAACATTGATCGATAGTGGTTTAAAACAATCTTTTAAGTGTTTTGTCGAGTAGAACGTTCAATTTTTCAAGTTACAAAAATTAACTTACACATCGAAGCTTCTGGACACGACAATAAGCACACAGACTTCCGAGCGCAGATGAAACATTAACAATGCGCACGCAGACGAAATATGTACGGAATAAGCTACGCGCGCACTGGGACGTTGCTCGTGTAGTCTTTGAGCCTATCTCGTCTTTACGGAGCTCAACTTTTTCGTTATCCCTTTTAGTCCCAGTCTATTAGCTTTCGATACTCACTGAAGGGCCCCTTCCTCTCATCCAGCGAACCGAAAGGAGAGGTCGGACCCCTGGGCGGGACATGAGAGGAAATCCAAAAACATCGTGACAGGAAATCCGCCTCTCCCAGCATCCGCTCTGGTGGGCAGAGATATGCCTAGCTCACATCTCTACCGCTATCTCCGCTAATGGTAGCCGAGAAGCAATCCTGCCCACCATCGGAGACCAAAGCCTCCTTCCCGCGCCTCGGGTGTGGAAACCGTGCAGCCCGGTAGAGTCCAACCCAAATAGCGGCGTCAGGTGCAAGCACCTGAGGGCTTGTGCCCCTCCCCGTCTACTCGGTTTAAAGTGCTGAGTAACACTCAGAGGGTTGTCAGCCCTCCTACCACTTACGAGGTCGCGTCGGGTTTGATCCGTTACCCATGTTGTCATCCTAGGATTGGGTACAAAAGCCGAGGATAGGCGAAGACCTGTCGCAAGTACCTGTCGAGTTGGGATCTCAGCGCGGTAACTTCGCTAGACTACTGCGCGGTGCCCGTCCCAATAGGTCACAACTTTATAGTCTAACCCATGTTAGAAAGGTTACCCCTTCTGCAGGGTATGAGTATCTGCCGGGATCTCTTGCATGGTTCCTTACTACTCTTAGTACCAAAATCCAGGATTACACATAAGATCCGGTTTGACTGTCCGTCAAGTAGTCAATCCGTGCTCCCCCACGAACAGATAGGACTGCTCCTATCTACGTCGTGGCTGCGCCGAGCCCCTTGTAGCGGGCTGGTCTACTCGTATTAAACAAGCTTCCTTGTTAACGGAGACGATTCACCGTCCGAAGATTCTTGCGAATCTTCCTACCGCTTATTTCTCCAAGAGTCAGTCCGTTACCCAGGGGTCTGGGGTATGATGCTCTCTTGATTAAGGGCGAGTGCCAAGCGATCCACTCCACACCCCCTCCACGATTCCGCCGTAGCTACAGTGAGTTCCTTTCGAAACTCTACTCGTGTTAGGTGGGTTCCCCCATCAACGTGAGACGAGTGACAGTCGAAATCTCTCGCGAGGTTCCTGCTCGTGTTAGACAGGTTCCCTTGTCAACGTTTGACAAGCTACCGTTCGGGGATTCCTATCGAATCGCCCCTCGCTCCTTCATCGCATGGTCTGATCCGTAGCCCAGGAATCTGGAATTGGGTACAGGGACAATGGGTACTAGCCGAACCGGAGGTCTAGTTCGGCTACATGCACTGGGACGGCCGGACCCCCGTCCCGGATTTCCTAAAAGTTCTTTCCATTGCTTTGCAATTGTATGAACCGACTGAGACTGCACCCACTTGCCGCTGTTTGCTACAAGTCCCAAGAGGAAGATCTTTTGGAAGGTTGTAAAACTTTTCGAAAGTCTCATTAGCAGTTTATGACTGCGGGCACTCGCAAGGACCAGGTATTCGGTTGTGTTGTATTGTATTGATTGAAAAGAATAGAATGGGGAACAGATAACACGCGGATCCTAATCCTCTACCTTGAAGAATAAACGGTGCCTTCACCCAACAGGGTTTCGGAATTTCCGAACCAGTGCGCGCAGTCTTTCGTATTTGCAGAACGTAGGAACGTCCGTCCGTTGACGTCCCAGTGCGCGCGTAGCTTAACCTGGTCGGCGTCTATTCACAATGAGGCTCGAGTTTTTCGTACGTACTGAGACACCTGTTAGACAGTTGTGAGTATAACAACATTAGGATACGTAGTTCCTTAGAGACCTTAACATGAAAAAAGCATTATTTCTTTATCGAAAAATGATGTATAAGTTATAATTATAAAAACTACCCCTTATTGTAGAGCTCATACCACGAGAAACAATGCACCTATCTCAAAAATGGCTATACCTTTTTTGTTGGAAATTTATTCAGGAATAGTTTTTTCATATAGATATCTTTCTCGAAATCCGGAACCTCTTGCAACAAAATGGCAAAAAACGCGGACATGCACCTTAGGGGTGTATTTTAGTGTTGCGTGGTTCCGAAAAATCTGTGCGAGAATTAATATTCATGAATAATACGAAATTCTACACTTAATTACCAAGATTCAAAAGATTACGAATTGTTTCCCCTAAATGCCGGTTTTTTGTGTAGTTTTGCTGTACTAATTATTATAGTTTCAATTAATTAGTACATAAATTCGATCTCTGAGACCTGGGTGGTGAAATATCTATAATTATTTTAAATTAGATGAACGCAGTTTTATTTAAATTCACGTGTTTGTCAACTTAATTGTATTAAATTATTCATTTGAACTATTCATTTGGCAAATAAATGTTTCTTGTGTGTTTTATTAAATATTTATATAAAAATATGTTAATAAAATAAATCATAAAAGTGAAAAAAATGCGAATTACGTGCAATAAATTTTTCGGAAATCCGTCCAATGGCTTACTTTAGATAATGGCAAAATTTTATTAGAAGCATAGAAATGTAAATAAGTCATTAATATCTGTAAAACTAATAAAAAATATATAAAATCTTAATATCCAGCTCATAGAATGACAAAAGATTTAATATTTCTTGTTATTTTAATGTAATCTCACGTAATAATCCAGTTAAAAAGGTGACTTCTTTGCATAATTTGTCAAGAATTTCGAAGCTGCGCTGTCTCCCAATGGAATTTTATTTTCTAAGCACCATGATAATAGGTTTTTTAGACATGTGAAATGGTGTTTCTGGTGGTATAAGAGTGTATAAGTAAGTCATCGTTGTTATTCTTTCACTAGCTTCCTTGACTCTCCCCTTGCACCATTTCTCATCGTCAATAAGGGCGATTTCATCGTAGGTCTTTAGCGAATATTTACTACAATTTGTAAAGGATGAAACCTAGCAGAATCACCCTCCCTCTTCCCGAGATGTCAACTAACAGACAGCTGCAACGGCGTCTTTTTAATTGTAGTGGGTGTTATCTGTTGATGACACAAGCGTTCTAATGGCACGATGCCTGACATATATCGTCCTCACGCGTTTACCATGACTTTCAGATCATAGCTTACTTTTTTAGTCAATGATAGTTAAATCGTGGTGCTCTTGAAGGCATACAAATACTCGTACATAAAATTTCTTAAGTACATCATTAAATAAATAGTTAAACACTTACGACCCTTTTTGGCCGAATAATATTTTTATTTTTTGTCCATAATTGTATTCTTCCTCGTAACATGTTCAAAAATATATCCGAGCCAAGTGTTCAGGTATAGTACAGATTAGGCTCAAATTGACAATAATTATGTTTTTTCGTAATAACTAAATGTTGATCAGTATCGGTGGCAAAAATTCAATATGACATTTCTTGCTAACACCCCGTGCCACATAAAACTACTGATAATTCAATTAAGTGTTCAGTTAAAATTTATCCAACAATAGATGATGAATCTCGTAACTGTAGTTCAGCGTAGAAACCAAAGCCAGTTAAAAACCTACACCAAAGAACTGATCAATGGGAAAGGAACAGCTGTTTGAAAAAGGATTATCAACATATGTTCATGTATTCCTATGAAATAGAAATATTTGAGGGATGAGTGCGTAAAAGTATGCTTGTCCACAAGGTTGTATAATGTTATGAACTATTGTTTTATCGTAGTTACAAGGTGGTGAAAAGTCATAATTGATTTAGAAGAAAAGATTTCGCCTAAGTAACGAAGAGTGATGAAGATTTTTCTACATGAAGCTGATTTCATACGGTTTTATGTCTCATGCCGCAGAACCAAAGGATCCAACGCTTGTCGCTTATAGTTTCGTCCTGTATGGCTCAGTCATTAAATTTGTACGTCTGTTCAACAGCCAAACGTCTGTGTACCGCAGTGACGGCAACCGTCCTGTATGCCGGACCCTTAGATTAAACTTATTTATCTTTTTACTAGTTTTAGCTATGTATGGCCTATTTACATTTCATTGCTACTAACTTAACATTTTCATGATCTAAAATAAGCCATTGCACATATTTCCGAAAAATTTATTGCACATAATTAGCATCTAAACTCACTCTTATAATTTACTTTTGTAATATTTTTTTTTCTATAGAGATATTTCACAAAACATTTCTCATCTTTCAAAAAATTATATATCTTTAACCAATCAGGTCTCAGAGATCAAATTTGCAACCCTAATAATTAACCTTAACTACAATGATTCTGCGAGCTCAATAATTAAGCCAGTGTGGCATTAATTGCAGAATCACCAATGACACGCAATTCCAACACCTCATGTGTGCGTGGTCCTCATCATACATTCCGACAGTCTGGTGTTTTGATATGGGGTGCAATTATTTTATAGTGCCGTATCACCGTTAGTATTTCTCTCGGACACTGACAATCGCACGGTACGCTCAAGAAGTTCTACAGCCGGTGTATTTACGGCGAACGCTCTCGTCAGAGCAGGATACTGCGTGTTCTCGAACCACTCCGTGCACTGCTGGAACAACATATATTTTCAGAAGAGCAAGCTCAGCTATTGGCGCCCCCCTCCTCCGGAAGTTACAGATTTATCAGTAGACAATAATGTATAACGAGTTAAAAATTAAATACTTTTCTCTACGTACACGTAAGTAAATACGCACAACACAGATCTTGTAACACATGATCACTACGGTAATACTATATCAAGTATACATACAAAGAAACTTTAAGCGAATGATCACCAAACTTTCGATTATAATGAAGTTCGGAACGTACCCGACCAACACGGTATATTTCTTTTATCGTAAATGACCACTTGAGCTTCCTTGAAAAGTGAATAATAACTTTTTTACTTCGGTGTTTGAAGAGAGTGATGTATTTTTAAAAGAAAAACATTTTTTGGCACCCCCACCTTTTAGTGTTCTCCATAGATTGGCGCCCCCATCACCCGGCGGCCGGGGCACATGCTCCCCTCCCCCCTTAGATATGGCCATGCCTCCTTGCACGTCTTTAAGCCGTGGAAACTCTGCCATGACCAGCGATATAGAGCGTACGATTAGGACCACTCGTACTCAGGAAGTGCGTACTCGGGTGCTATATCGGATAAAATGTCGCAGGACGCCATTCAGGGACCTCTACAACTTCATATCACGAAGTCGCGACTCATCCATTCGTCAGCATGGCAGCACCACCCAATACCAAAATTAAAGTTGTTCGGATATGTGAGTCAGTAAATAGTCTGTCTCCTAGAAAAGTGAAAGTTAAATCACTTCGAATTTGAAGGACCCTCTACCTGCCTTCGAAAAATGATCGAAATCCGACTCGTCCTTTAAGATGCAGCGATTTATTTGACGGAGCCTGTCCCGTAGTGTAGAACGGTGTAAATAATTTCCCTCGGCTCAAGTTTCAAAAACATATATGATTTAGAAACAACCTAAGGGTCCGAAAAGTACCCCGAAAAAGAAGAACTTTGTTAGATTAAATAAATAAATAAATAAATAAATTTATTGTCAAAAAACAGTACAAACTGCGTATGACCACGTGGAGGGAAAAAACTAATTTACTCTCCGGAAGCAAGCAAGGGACCATCCCATCAATTCCGATCAAGGGCCCTAAGGCAGAGGCGGATTCAAAAAATTCAGCAAAAATTCCTAGATAAGATAAAAAGTTAGCTGCGAGTTATAATACTAATAGAATGTCAATATGTTTGTAATTTTAAGCAAAAA
>NNCF01129459.1:316813-346056 GCA_002313205.1 Laupala kohalensis
AGTAGAGATATTTGTCGGTAATTTCCAATATTATGTTTGTTTCCTTTCTTGTGTAAAGGTTTCACTTTAGCTCTCTTAAATATATTAGGAAACACCCCTTCCGATAAAGAACTATTAAAAATATTTATGAGTGGATTTAATATAGCGTGGGACGAAGATTTAACAATAAACTCAGGTATATCATCTATGCCTCGTGAAANAACAATAAACTCAGGTATATCATCTACGCCTGTTGAAAATTTGTTTTTTAATGAGCTGATGATTCTCAGCTAAAACGTTTGTAAAATTTAAACTATTCGTCCAAATTTTACGATTTAATTCTAATCTTATTTAAATGCACAAATCAAAGAATGTTCACAAGTTTATTTTTAATAACTTTTTTCGATAATTTAGGTTAACCTTTGTAGATGGACATATGCTGTCGCGGACTTTACAGTAGAACTCCTTGAGGCGAACAATTTTGCCATTCATGTTGCTCACCTACCTCTAACCGTTTAGGCAGCGTAAGCAAATAAGTCTCCGAAGATTGATTTTCCCCCCGACTTGGTTGTCTATTATCGTTCTTGCCTATAGCTCGTAATACCTAAGGTAACAAAATGTATGTGCTAAAATCTTGCGAGAGAACTGACAGAGAAATTAAAAAAAGAATCACCTAAATCAAATGAGTGGTTCTCGAGTTTTAAGAGGACGAATAGGTTTTTGTAGCGTGACAGACAAACAGACAGACATGAACGTGACTTCGTTTTATAATATGTATAGATGCGCTAATGTCATAATATTTCTTATGTCTAAAAAGTTCAACATGAAATTACAAAATAAAAATTCAAATAAGTTAAAAGTGATAAAATTATGTTATGAACAAAAAATAAAATATTTAAGCTTTTGTATTAATAATTAAAATTAATCAGAGATTCCAGAGTTCTAGATCAATATTTAAAGAATCTGTTCGATAATTTTTCTAAACTCTTCTGAAGTGCGTACGTTTTAGTACAGTTCCTGTAAAACCTCATAAGCAGCTAATAAAATTACTAAGCACTCCTGCGCAGCTGAAAAAGGACAAGAGTCACACGTATTCAAACAAAAAATACAACCTGTGAAGACATACAGAATTTTAAAAAAACAGCCACGTTTAGAATTATAGGTTCGTGTATTCAACGCTTCATTTCAAATATTGTTTGTTGTACTTAAAATCACAAATTACAGTTATTAAGTGCAACCAAACGTTTAAACACGCACCGTGGAAGATTATGAGTCGAAAGAGACAGTTATGAAGTCTAAGGTAGGAAGTGTGTACACAATTCAATAACATGAGTTTTTAAAATCTAAATATTAATTTTTTGCTTATCTATCTATGAATAATTTTGACTTCATTTGTTTTCCATGCATTTTGTTGTAATGCTTTAATTTAATGCTATAGCTGCAATGAACGCAAAAAAGTTATTTAGCGCAATCTCTCCCTTCAGGGTTGCACACATGGGTGGGAGAGATTGTTATTAGTAATTCTTAACAATGGTTATACTTAAATGACATTGTTGTAAGATTTTTCTAAACAAATATTATTGTATTAGGAGTGAATATTTAAACCTAATGATTAAACAATCAGAAATATGAAAGAATTTGAAGGACTAAAGAATATTAATTAAAGAGAAAAATCGAAAGAATCAGAAAAAGCAAACCCATATAAGATTACTAAATAATTTTAAGTTACTTGATAACACGTTTAACTTAAAATTAGTCCATCCTCATTGACCTTCGTTTTCTTTCATTCAGAGCGCAATCTCTCCTAGCATGGAAACTAATGGGAACAATGCGCCATCTCTCCTAAGTAGTAGATGCCTAACTCACCCATTCCGATAGCAGAGATTGCGCGGCCTTTCATTTAAACATAGTGGCATCTAGAAATAACTGTTGGTGTTCACACCGCCAGTCCAGGTTAGTAGCTTCTGAGAAATCGTTTAATATTAAAGTACTTTGTCTTACTGCAATTGTATAGAAATTCGGAGGAAGAGTTACGAAACTTTAAGAACTTACTTCAGGATAACAAAAAAATAGCAATGCTTTATCCTAGACGCTCAAAACAATCAACGTTTCTCTACTCACTCTACTCCTTCCTCCTGATCCCTTTCGAGCGCAATCTCTCCGACCGCGTCATCTCTCCTAGCTTTACCTTGTATTCCCTTTAATATCTCTAACAGGACCGGGAATATTACAGAGTGGTTTTTACCTGTAAATATAACAGAAAAATATTAAATAAAGATCAATTCATACAAAAAAGTAATACGAAATTGATATATTGTAGGTGTAAAATATAATACAACATATCGCTGAAACTATACCAGTATTTTAGTATCACAAGGCAGTAAGAACATATTACTCAATACGTAATGAATTTATTACTAAGTTTGTTAAAAAATCGAAATTGCAAAGTTGGTTTTGAAAACTTGAAGTAAAAATCCAAAAAAGAATATTAAATACACATACGGATATTGATTGTTGAAAACATGTGTTGCGTTAACTAAAAATCTACACAAATGAACATATGAACGTAACTTAGTGAGGTTGAAAAATGGAAACAAGATTACGTTCGTTCCAAATACCTCGAGGACAGAAAATACGTGATATTTTATCAAACTCTGATGATGTGTGTCGCGGTTTCGTTGAGACAGCATACTACGACCCTATCATCATCGCTGATTTATAAAATTTACATCTACGACGTGATCTAATTTATTTTTAAATATTTAAAGTATTTTGCATAGCTTTAACTTCTGTAAACAGACAATATAGAAAATAAACGAGTATTTGTTGGTGACACATTTACGTGTAAAGTAAACATAAAATTTGAGCTATCAATGATTTTATTGAATATCAATCAAACTTATTGAATGTCTCATATCCCTAAAATATCCTCTCTATCCTGCGTGACGCTCCGGGTAAGTGCTTGTCCTGTGCGTCAATTCCAGATTTTTTGAGCTGTTTTCACCATTCATATATAGCAATTATATTCTTTTATTTAGTAATCCACACTATCATATAATTAAAAAGCATGTATATATTTTAACACGACATATTTACTCGTATAGCAATAATGAATGTAAGAAAGATCGCTATTCGCAATGGAGAGATGAAACAATATTGTGAAAATTGTCCAATTATATAATAATGTCTGAATCATTAAATAAATGCATTTACTTTCTGGTGTAATCATCCACATAAATAAAATATTAAAAAATTGATTATATTCGAACATACTTTAAAAACCTAACGTAATGTAGAAATGCAAAGTCACCAATAGAAACAATATGGTTCAAATTTTATGTATAATATACTACATCATCTGAATTCTCGCCAGGTCCATGTCTGCATTCTGTTCTAACACACGAGAAATATTATTTCAAATTGATCTGAATGAAAATCTAAGAATTTTGTTGAATTATTTATGCTATAGAGTCAATATTGTACACTAATTTCCAATGATCTTCCATGACAATTTATGTGCTAGTACGAAAAACAAGTACAATGAAATTATATTATGAACAAATATGTGAATTAAGAATTATATAGGTAAGAATATATAATTTTGATTTTTGTAGAGAAATGAGTGGATGTGTTACACAATGACAAATTTCATGTTATTACAAATGAAAGAATATAATTTTAAAAACCTTAAACACTTATCACATTCGAAATAAGCAGATAAATTAATACTGTGACAGCAAAAATTTAATATATGGCGTAATTCAAAACGTCAGACTTCAAGAAACGTAATGAATCAAATGAAAGAGAATGAATCAAAAGAATAAATCAATGCTTAATACTCACAATGTTATCTCACACCTATCACCGTATGTTTCACCACATAGTACCTCCAAAATCGAAGAAGGTTCATCACAGGTAGCATCAACGATTCTCACGTTGTGAGATACAAAGAGCGTGCTGCCCTCTGCAAACTTAATAACTGAACTTCAAACGATTTAAAATAGAAGAGAGAAATTGAAATTGAACGCCTAAAACATTTTTTCCTCTTTTTCTGGCATAGTTTCACAGTCAATATAGGATAATGGAACACGCTAAAACATTCTACAGCTGTTGCAGTGCGCGGAGTCTTGGACACATCTGATTATTGATTTCCGATTCGACGCCGCGCTGATGCAACCCGCATTAAACTGAATGGCGCTGACGCGAACGGGTGAGCTACGAAACACACAAGCGCGATTTTGCGTGGGCATGCAATTAATTTCCAAATGGAACCTTTTCAGTGAATATTCCTAAAAATCATACTAATTAAAGAGGAGTTTACAGACTTCTGAACAGCACAGATGTTTTAGCGTTGAGTGACAGCTTCGAAACTGGTGGACAACCTGTTAGTTAATATTTTACAACATCCACTTCCTTGCGGCAAGAAAAGTTTGATATCTTCTTCTATCTACAAGTGAAAAGTGAGATAATTTTAGAAATGTTCATGATTATGTTACTCTACTACGCCAGCAATTTTCATACGCAATGTAATGCAAACAATTCATAATTTGTAATGCAAACGTCTGGATCCATTCCTGCAACGCATATACTCCTATTTGCACACTATGGTAAGCTATTTGAGAAAGTTATAGTATACTTTTAGGTTAATTTTTAATATTACGTTCATTAAATATTAAGATAGAAACAAATATAAATGAAAACTCAGTCTGATTGCATTCTTTTTATCATTACATAAAACTAAAAAAATATTAGAACAATTAGTGAAATACACCACTTAGAAAAATAAATTTCACTTTTATTAATAACGCGCGTTATATAACTCAGATTAATATACATAATATGTGTTATACATTAATTGATACCTCATGGTAAAGTTATTTACGTTTATCATCTTTTGCCTCTAAAAGCTCTTTTAACTTTATAATTAATTGATTACATTCATTCATTGATGGTTTGGTAATAACTAGCAGAGAAACAACGAACAATTCTATTGCCATTTTTTTCTTACTTTTTATATGAAATAGAGATATTTTCTTGAATCAACATAATTTGTCGAAATCATACGACAAAATTGAGAAATAAAACACATTTCAGTATTTTAACGAAACACCAACTCCATCATAACTTCAACATTCACATATTTAAGGGGACATTTTTATGATTACTTGCTGAACTTTTCGAAAATATTTTATTTCCTGAGGGTTGAGAGAGCATGTCGCGTGTAGGTGTGAAGGGCTTTAGAAACACTGGCTAAGGTTCTGCATACTAGTCCCATAATGTCCCCTGTTAGTACAAAGAACCACAGGTAGATCAAGGATTTCTTTTGATCTAGACTTAGATCTTCGGGGAATCTGGGTATGGAAAATTTGGTCTAAATTGATGTAGCTTTAAGGTAATTAACGATTTTGGAAGAATATGTTTCTATAATTCAATACAAATAAAAGTCCAACGTAACAAACAAAATTTATTTCTTTAGACAATACAAGATTTTTTAAAAAATTTCTATTGACGGCAGGGAGCGGGAGTTGAGCTCGTACACATTCCCTTAATCCGTCTCTAGGTAGATCCATATACATATATCACCTTCAGATAGTGTGCTCAGGCGTTCAAGACGTTTTCTTCAAGATGCAATCATCTAACTTGACATAAATATTCACATTCCAAAACTGCAAGTATTGTTCTTAATAATAATTTGTTAAATTAACTGACTCATTTTTGTATAGGTAATTCATTTCACCCATAATACTAATAATAATTCAAGTAGTAGTAAATTCTACAACACATAATCAATAAATTCAACTTGTGTTTATTCGTTAATTAAAACTCGCTATAAAACTGTGTTTAATCCGAGAGGGTCACACAAAATGTTTCGGAAATGAGGGGAGCAAGTAAGAATTATCAGTGAAGGTCGCCTTAACGCCTAAGTCAGGCTGCAAGTGTGGATATTAGTGTGTCCCTTATTTTTCGACTTCTTTATTTTTGAACGTACACTCTCTAATTTTTTTATATTTCATATCAAAAGCTAGGATATGAAATATTATCACCCTGGGATGACGTTAACCCGTGCCGAATTCTCGTCAAAGATGTAATATTTAAAAAAACTAATAAAATATTTTTTTTAATTTCCCACGTCCATCGTTTTATTCTAATTGACTTGAAATTTTTACCATACCTTTGGAATGAAGTTTAAAATGTTGGAAAAAAATTTCAAGTCAATTGGATAAAATAATCGGCAAATTTAAATGCTCCAAATTCAGAGTAATTGACATTATTTCTTGATTCAAGGAATCTGGAAGTTGTATGCAAATGTTGTAAGATTATTTCATCGAATGTTATTATTCTGGTAAAAATTTTACCAAATATTCTGTCTTCTAATGGAGATCTGGCATCTTTTCTGTGCATTATCCAAGATACGGGACGATGACGGATATGTGCTGACTTTCTCAGAAATATGTCAATTCTTGCTTACTTATGAATAGCACGTGCGTTCTGTCCTAGTATTCTTCATTAGCAGTTTGTCAAGTGTGGATCACTGATATCTACAGTGTCATTCGACTGTCGTAGCTCAAATAAAGGAATACTTCTGGTGAGTGAAGTGAATCATCTGGTCGGTTGTAAACTTCCGTCAAATCGCCAGTTACTCGCGGCTTTTTTTATTTTTTACAATATTCGTGTTGTGAAATTATCTTGGAACGAAAATGCTAATCTCACAGTTCCAAAGAACAATATATTCTGGGAAAAGGCGAACATTCCAATTAAATCACTTTCAAATAGTGTTAAAATCTCATTAAATTATACGAGATCTGGAGGGACATCCAAAAAGATTCAAAGAAAAATCAAGATTTCTTTAAGCTCCATATTAAACACTTTACACGTAAGTCTAGATTTGTAGCACCAAAGAATCCTCACCTCTCGATGTTCGAAATGCCAAAGAGCTCAGTCTTGGCACTGTTTGATGATTCTGAGGATGAAGAAACGAAAGAAAGAATGGAGGAAATTTTGAGTAGAGAAAATCAGGTGACCACTGGGAAGCGATATACGCCATCTAATGAAGACTTCAAAGGTTCATTGTATGGTAAGTTTATTTTTAAGTAATGCAGCGTTTCTACAATTTACTCAAGCACTTTCGTTTTAACTTAATGTTAATTTAGAAAGACATATCTTTTTTAACCAACCGTTATTTCACTGATACTATCAAGAAATTGCAATAAAGAAATTCATTATATTCATTAATATGAACATTTTCTGAATCTGCCATTCACAATGGTTTTTATTCGTTTCTTCTCTTCTGTTATTTCAGAAAAGAATATAGAATACTATATCTATCAAGAGGAAATATTTTTCCCTTCGCTTGAAAGCTGAAATTAGTTTTCTCCAATGATTCTCTTCTACTTGGGAAAACAATGAGTCGTTCTTGAAAACCAAACAAATTGTTTTGTCCCTTAAAACTGTCAAAGATACTGCTGAAAGGACAGTGAAACTACTAACGAAATACTAATGCATGGTTTAATTACTTCCAATAAGTAGCGGAAATAATTCTTATTAAGTTGTGTTCAAAAACATCGTCAGTTGTTTCCTGACAGTTAAAAAAGAAACTTTAATGAGAAAGTATCCCCAAAGATTACCTCGTCATATTTTGTAATATAATTGTAAAACATTAATAAATAATTAATGGTTTAAATATGTTACATTTTTGTTTCTTCCCAACTCGTAGAGTGCTGAATTAATTGCTTATAATTATGTTTGCGACATAGACCACTAAAATCGGAAACACCAGTTTAGCGCTCAAACTTTTCCCCAGTTCTTGCATTTCATCCAACTAACTTGAAATTTTTACTTCATCTTTTACAAAACGTTTTAAAGCTGTGACAAAAATTTCAAATCGATTGAGCTATAATGACGGACTAAGGAAAAATATTCATCAGAGACTCTTATCAGAAATTGGAGTCTTTGGCGGGGCGCTTAATATTTTCTTCAGCCCATCTTTTCCATTTCATCAACTTGAAATTATTACCAGTATTTATCAAACGTTTTCGAAGTGTTGGTAAAAATGTCAAGCTGATTGGACTGGAAACACGGACTGTAGAAAGAGTTACGCGCTCCGCCGGCACCCATATTTTACAAGTTCAGCTTTTATTACCATATAGCAACTTCGACGTGAATTCGGCACTGGTTAACATCATCCTAGGAGTATAATATTTTGTATATGGACATTTAGGACCAAATCGAAAGAAAAAAACAGGGTATGCGTTTTCATTTTCGCAAAAAATAAATTAGATCCATATAAGGGACACCCTAGTGGATAACCTCCAGGTATCAACAACAATGCATCCTTTTTATTCGCAATTCAATGTTTCCCTTCTGGGCAAAACTATTTTTTATTTTTACCGTTGTATAGTATGCCGCGTAAAAATTAAATAGTGGTTTTACACATCATTGAGTCAAGAGACAGAGCAGAGACAGTGCTTACGATCATTGTTCAGGTTCAGGCCCATGTATCATCGACTGCGATTAAACATGACTTGTCCCTCTTCCTGAAACCTCTCCAGGTGCGACATGTTTCGTAGCGAGTCCACATCTATACCTCAGTATGTCACCCACAAGTGATGTGTCACCCACTTCGAACTAACTTTCCGTATCTGCAGGTTCGTGTGTAAAATGTGACGCACTGCTTCTGCTAGTATTCCTGTATTCTCGAGCAATTCTAGAGCCTGTCTGCTCTTAAACACTGTTCGATCACCATAATCAGTACATCTTTGTGCCTATGGACACTTGACGTCCTGCGCGAGGCACTTGATTCTCTGCCCTGTTTGGTCTCCGTCCATCTCGCCAATGTTCGATAGATAATGACACGCACACCTATTGCTTCTCGTAACTCTGTATGACATTGCAGTGCATTCTGACGCGGAGAACTATTTCAATCTACAAGGGTTGCTCGAGCTTCGTGACCTCCATTCTCGAAACGTTGTCATTCACCAACAACTTGAGTGCGAGCTGAGACCAGCATCATTCTGTACGAACATCTGGTGGCACAATTCGTAAGAACATGCCACACTCTTTGAAGCACACATCTTGGATTTTTCGTGTTGTCCCCTGTTTTTGGGAAAAAACTGTTGCCATGTCTTATGGTTGAACCTATGTATAACACAAATGAGGTGAATGTCGTTCTGTTATAATGATGAAAACAAAGTTTAATAATTATGTTACGCAATTGACGCTCAGAAAAATTAAATCCGTATCTACAACACATGTATTTCTTCTGAGAAACCCAAAATGTGACACATTCGCATTTTCAAGAGCGATGAACATTACAAGTACATTCGATTGTCAACGAATAGATTTAACTCGAAATTAATACAATTTAATTTACACACTGCCATTCGGCATTCCAGCTAAGGTGTCAGTCACTAGATACCAGTAACTGGCACCATGTAAACGCTCCACGCCATTCACTGGTAGCTGCAAGCCACATTTGGACGCGGTAGATGCTGGCTGGCAACGCAAATCACAACACGCCACCTGCCAGTTGTTGCAAGTCACGAAAAAAACGGAGTACATAAATTATTTAAACTAAAAAAAGTTACTTAAAAATTTTGATTCTACTTTTAATAATGAATTTTACACGTAGTTTCTAATATACAGAAGTGGANGTTACACCTAGTTTCTAATATACAGAAGTGGAGAGTGGCTTTGGAAAGCTCAGGTCTTAGAATTAGCAGAACAAAAACAGAGTATATGCACTGCAACTTCTCGAAAAATCATAGAAAATACACCATATATCTCCAAAACTCACTCGCCACTGTTGATGACTTTAAATACCTTGGTAGCGTCCTGTCCAGTGACAGCTCTATTGATACTGACATCACAAACCGGACAAACACAGGATGGCAGAAGTGGAGATCTTTAACTGGAGTGCTGTGTGATCAGAGAATGCCAGTAGGACTGAAAGGAAAGGTACATAAGTCTGCAGTCCGCCCTTCTCTGACCTATGGATTTGAATGCTGGCCGCTGAAGAAGACACAAGCAAATCGCCTACATGCAGCTGAGATGAGGATGCTTCGTTGGTCTGCTGGCGTGACGCTACTTGACAAAATTCCCAACAATCTGATAAGAGACACGTTCAAAGTTAGATCTATCTCGGAAAAGCTGGCTGAAAAGCGGCTACAGTGGTACGGTCATGTAATGCGTAGGTCAGAAGACCATATGACGAGGAAAGTGTTACAACTTGAATCAGCACCGAGAAGTCGCGGCCGACCCCGCCAAACATGGATGACCACTCTGAAGATGGACCTAGAGAAGGGAAACCTGGATCCGGACACCATCCAGAACAGACAGCTCTGGAGAAGAGTGACAAGGAGAGTCGACCCCAAATAGAAATGGGAAAAGACCGGCCAGTGTATGTTTGTAATATACAGAAGTATAATATAGTAATGTATTACAAAAACAAACATGTTTTACTTTCTAATATACGAATTGTACGGAAAGAATTGGAATGGCGAAAAATTTCGATCGTGAGATTTTGACGGAAATATCCGTGTGTCTCTGGTACCGAGAAAAGTTGTTTTCAGCATTCCGCCTGTCTGTATGCACCGATCCTGGCTAAACGGATGGGTAATTTCATTCATATTTCGTATTTAACGTAGTATTTGCTTGATGTACATATTCTGAAATATATTTAGCATTAATAAAATGGGTACTTTACAAAAAAAAATTAGAAAATTTCGCGGAAACCTCTCCAAATTGTTTCCTTAAATTATGTCGAGAAAATGAAATTGATAATTCGGTAGTGGTAATTCGCTTGAGAATTTGGTAAATAAAACCTCTCAGCTGTACTACCTCATTTATTTACTATTTCAACTGACTTATTTACTATTCCAAAACTATTTGATGCCATAGATAAAACAAGCAGATGTTGTCAACTTAAGAAAACTAGAACGAATGATATGGTAATAAATTTTGTATGAGAAAAGATTTCAAGAAATTTTTATTAAAAGTCCAAATGTAATAAGTATGAAGATAATTTAGTTGCTGGCGCCAATGCAGAGTAGTGGAGCTGGCACACCAGACAAACAAAATTAATTGATCTGCTGAAGCTGCTAGCGACTGACTCGTCCGGCGACGGTCCCTGCAGCAGCCAGTGACTGGCGAGAAGCGTTTACTTATGGTGCCAGTAGCTTCCCTCAAGTGACTGGCGCCGCGACTGACTGCGTGTATATCATCCTTTAGGGAAAATAAGATATACAAACTTTCCAAATAACTGGGAGAATTGATTCCGTTAATTTTGAGTTATTTGATTCCGTTAATTGTAATATACCAGTCAATGTGCACGTTAAAGAGTTAAAAATTAAAACATATTTTTCCAATTTTAGTGTTTTATTGTTGAGACATGTATAAACCCGCTACAGCCCGTCCCAAGCCCGCTTGAGAAAGAGTGAAGGAGAGGAGTAACACCTCGTTAAAAAGCCTCGGCTTACCTGTCCCAGGTATATTACCTTGTAAGGGTCCCTTGCAAGAGATACAGCGAAGACTCAATGACAGTCAAGGCGGAAAAAATGGACTTCGGTACAGCTGCGGCGGGAAAGATGGAGGAAGCAACTCTGCTGTTCTGGTTAAGAACAGTTACTGAGGCCTTGCAGACCAGACAATGGTATACCGATAAAAAAAACTCAGGCGTAATGTGGTGCTCCGTGTCTGAAAGGACAACCAAAAGAGATGGCGGCGGATGAGTCTCATCAACGGCGGTTCTCAGCTCTTGGCTCAGGAAGTCTTGGCGTCAGGTCGCAACCGGCTGCCAAAATTGTAGTCAAAAACCTACGTTATTATGAAAGTATGAAGCAAAATTGTTTTAAAAACTAGCGTGTCCCCGCAAGAGATGAACCGGATGTCCGTTTTGTAACCCGATTATGAAAAATTGTAGAGTTTTCCCCGCAAACGATGGTACGCATAGACAAATAAGTACTACTAAGATGATGCCATGGAACCTGGAACAACTACACGGGGCGCAGCTTCGAGTTAGCTGAAATCTTATAGTTCAGTAGCAAGGGAGTGTTGCCTCGCAAAAAATCGGGTAATTCTGATTTTGGATATATCATATATGTGGACCCTGTAATGAAAAAATTAAATTTCCTACCTTGTCATCCTTGTGCATTTGACGTCATTTTAAAAAAATCACCCGTAAATTTATACTTTCTTGAATAACTGGCTTTCAGTGTGATTTAGAGAAATATTATCAACGCATAGATCATAAAATTTCCAATAAATTTGGTAAATAATTTTTACAATAAATTTTTGCGTGTCGCAAACAGCTTAGATATGGATTTCGAATAAAATGTGAACGTCAAAAATTCGCACACCGCGTTTCTACTGGAATAACGTATTTAAATTTCGATTTAAAACAAAAATGGTGAGAACTCATTTGTAGAGAATACAATTTTCTGCCAGATAATGCATTGTGTTCCCAAGTGTTTGAAATAGAAGTTGACAAGAGCAGCAAATGTTTGTGTGCATAAGTAAAGGACATCTGACAAGTGACTGACATTTGTCATCTCGTGAATGAAGTCCATATTGTACACAGCTCTTTCGAAACAAAGCTTTTCTCAAATTGGTCATTTTCTTAAAAAAGGGGCACATTTTAGTTTTGATCGCGTTTCTCGTCATATATTGAGAGAAACATTCATCCCAACAGGTTCAAATTGAATGTTGCAATTTTATTTTATTTAAATTTAAGCACAAAACGACGCCTATAAGTTTAACTGTTATGGACAGGATAACAAATTAATCATTGTCTTATTTGAAATCAATAAAACAACTATTGATGATCTGAAGTTACAATGGTTATCCATAAACAGCTGGTTCGTTATAGAATGTAAGGTCTTTACTTCTAAGTCGCGATACAATAGTTTCCAGATGAGCCAGTTGCGCCAATATTCTCCGTGGTCTAGTCCAAAAGTTTTGTTAAGCAATAGGTCCAGGTCGTGCGGTGTCAAGTCGTAGATAATAGCAGCGTCGATACTGTAGAGAGAACTCCGGCTCTTAAACTCCGACTGCTGTCTGCCGGTTCGGGCCCCGCTTTTACGGACTTCGCCACGCCTCCTGGTGGGAACGCAACAGGGGTAGTCCACTATATACCCGCTGTGAAGCGAGACGGCGGGCGCGTTCACCTCCTCTGCTGGGCCCGGATCGATATGCCGCGCACCGTCTCTTATCGACAACGCGCACTTTTCGAACTTGTGGTTCGTATATCACATTAACAATTCTCGCATTATTTGCAAGAACAAAGCAATGCAAAACAAAGTAATTAAGGAAGAAATCGATACAAACAATTCCCGTGTCAATGTGTGGGTATACAGAATGACGCAAAATATGCGCAATCAAAATTAATGAAATACATATATCGAATTCAATGAAATGTTGTAAAGTACAAACTTGAAATATTTTGTATAATTAGATGACATTGTTGCTTTTCAATATTTCGTACGCTAGGAATGTCCTAGTTGCCTATTTATAAATTTTCCCTCCACTGCGATAGGTTCTGCCAGAGTCAATTAATTGTTACTGAAAATGGGAGACGGGGCCGAGATTCGAAAATGGGAGGCGGGGCCCAGGATTGTTTCATTTGTTGTCGAAATTTTTCTCTCACACATAGTTTTATCCCTGTGAGGGCTTTTTGTTCCCTCACAAATGGTCAATTATAAGTTTCCCTTCTTAATGTGGTACATCTGGGTAGAAAAGCGAACATAAAATTTGATGACATGGTATCAGGGTTGAGATCATTAATAAATAGGAAGTGGTGAGGGAACAGCACTTTAGGGGACATTGCTCTAGAGTCAAGTGGAGGAATGGGCATTATCAGATTGGACAAAAAAATGTCGTGTCAAAAGGAGAATGGAAAAAAATTGAGACTGCTGGAGAAGTCATGGCGTACTTTCTTGAGGATGCAATGGGGGGGGGGGATCTGTCGAAGGTTTAGATGTGTNGTCAATGGAAATTTGCTCGTAAAGATCAAGAGCTTGGAATGAAGCAGAGTGGTGGGGGCAAAAGGCGAATCGTTCGTCACGTGAAAGATGCGTCGTAAAATATGAGAATGATGCGGACTAGGATGTCGTTCTAAAAAATTACCGGTGATGGAGAGACTTACGGATCTGTAGCTATCAAAGGAGCCTTTGAGTTTGGTTTGGGGAGAATTTTGACGCACTTTCAGGTGAGGACGAATTCATGATAAACGTGATGCGCTACATCATAGAGGTGTGGATGTTGCCGATGGTGTGTATAAAGATGCGGTTTATGCTGGGCACTTTGTCGGGGGGAGAATTTGGAGCATGGGTTTTTAATTTCAGCCTAGTTGAGTAAGTTTTTGTCATGAGGTGGGTCGCTTCAACAATCGTAGGGGGAGGCGAGCGGTGGTCGTTGTGTCAGAGGGTGTTTCAGTTGTGCTGTCGCGTATGCCTGCGTTGATGATATTGTTACATATCATTTTTTCATTTCCTAACTTAAATAAGAAGTACAACACTTTCATAACTATTTTCATTTATTATTCATTTATCGGGTTTTGCTAACAAGTATCTGTCTACAGAGACACAGCTGACTCGTGTCCTGGAATGTGATACTAGTGTGGAGCTATTCAACAGCATTAAAATAAGTACTGCAACTAGACATTACTGTTTCACGAAAGCTTCCTGTAGAAATATCACTATTGGATGGAGTGCCTCTCAAAACAGTGTGATTAGCAATTTCCCAACTGAAACTGTTGCCAACCTATTTTTATAACGTTTTACTTCTTCTTCTTGCCGTATGTCGAGGCGAAAAGTTTTCGCAAATTTTCGTGACCACAAATGGGACAACCAATAGATGAACAGAAGAAATGCACAGATCAAGATAATAGCTCACCATTCGCCTTCCCAGAGTAGGGCAGAAACATTGGTTGGTTCACTGACGGGAAAAAAAATATTATAAAAAGTAATAAACCAAAGAAGAAAATGGTAGACCTGTAATGGGTTTGTATCAGAAAAGATTCTGATGACAAAAGCCAAATAAATAAACAAAATGAGTTCACTAATTTGTCAGGGGCAAAAATGTCTCCAACATCTAATTGAAGTGTATCTTTGTTCAGTCAATGTCCCATAATACACCAAACATAGCCAATAAGACCAATCAGACCATTGTCACAAACAAACGTCCAGCAAATTGAGTTGAAGTGCCAACAATAAATGACATACAGATTAAACATCAGCAATGTTCAAACTTATTTTGAACATCGTCAAGTTGTCTGTATCACAGTTCATAGTGTCATTTTTTAGTAGAGTTTATCTATTAATTTAGATTCTTTAAAACTGTACATGATAGATTTTTATTAAAGAGGGACTTCTTCAAGAAAAAAGGTACAGTTTGGGGCTGGGCAAGTAAAGAGGGACTAGTCACCTGAAAGAGGACCAATTGGCAACAATGTATTTCCCATGACACTTAACAAAGTTCAAGTATAGATAGTTTAAAAAAATTTACTTTGACTCACTATACATCTGATACACAAAACATTTACACGTCAAAAGATGGAGAGAGAGAAAAGAGTTGCATATAGAACAGAGTTCTAAGAAGAAAAATAATAACCTCCACACAGTACAACAATAAGATTCCAATTATTACGATAATTTATGAAATAAAGTTTTCAGAGTTCATCTTTCAAGTTGACAATCATATTTTAAACTCAAGATTCAAAGTATAATTTTTTTCTGTTTCACAATAAAGTATAATATTTATGTACTTTGTGGTTATTAATGGAAATCAGCCATGCAATTAAAATACAAAATATTCTATTCTATTCGATTGAATTTCATTTCCATTATGCAACAAAACGTTAACATTATGTGAATAAAAAATAAAATACATGTAGAGTTCAGCAGATAATCTGACAGGTACCAGCTTATTACTTAATATGAAAATGATAACTAAATCTGGCAAAATAGGGGAAAACTATTAAATTATGCCTTTAATTCATCAAATATTTTAATACAAAAAAATAAAGAATTATTCTCTAAATCAAAATCCAGAAACTACAGAGTACAAATCTAACATTAGGAAAATAAAAATTGATTTATTAAGTACAATGAGCTAATATAAAATTAAATCCATTATAATGGCAATTTAGCTGATAGTAAGAAATTTAATGCCAAACAATCACAATTCTTCATAGAACATGATGGATTGTTGTTTGGGACCTTCATTTTCATTCCTAATTTTTGGGCTATTTCACCACAGTCTTGTACAATTTGAGGACCTAGAAAAAATGGAACTATAAGACAAATTTAAGGATTTTATATTGTGAAAGCATTAAGCTTTGTAATATTTTTTTAAGTTAGTAAACAAATGCAGAATTCATACAAAGCTTTGGATATGGAAACCAACCACACTTTTATTGCAACATTATTTTGTGGGTAATTTCTACTCAAATGTGATACTTATTTGATTACATACAGCAGAGGTGGCCATCAATTTGCCCTCCGAAGAATGCTTCAGACAACCACAGGGAGATGGTGATAGAGAATAGATTGCCACCACACTTCCCTCAACTTGGGTATGAAGCAGGAGTTCCAACTATGGAACTCAGCTACTCATTGAGCAGAAGAAATGATTAAAACAGATTCTATAAACTCTGATTAATGTCGGGGTGATGGTGGCATCCCACGTTAGGGGGGAGCCTGTGTCGTCCGACTTCAAGGGGAACTGGCTAGAAGGAAGGTGGAAGATGCCCTAATCTCATAGATCTAATGATAGGAGAAAAGGAGAAATGACAGACTCATTCTCAGCATTGACAGTCTCAGCATTTATTACCCAAACACCCAGAGTGCAATGAGCGGCAGCATGGAGCATCCTGCAATGAGGCAGCAATACTGACAGCGCATGACGAGTTTTGTGCATTCTTTTTTTTTCTTCTTGTAGTATTTGTACATGGGAAATGTAGTGTGCTATTGAAGCTTATCTACATGGGGCAATAGGAGGTAGGAGTCTGGTGGTAGGCTATTGTTAGTAGGTGAGCCGCTTAGCTTGGTTTACCAACAACTTGGCCCATGTGGAGGGGTATAGTAATAGGTAGAGTTATTGATACTACAAGGAGCTGGATAGAGGAAGGAAGGTTTGCTTTCCTGAAGTCACAGCTATATGAACTGGGACATTTATGTGAAAAGTTACAATTTTTTTCTGGCCCCTCCGGGTATTGAACCCGAGATGACATGGTGATGAGTTAGAATGCTACCACCTGCGCCACGTGCTGCTGTGCAATCTTATCAGTCTACGAGGGGCTGTGTAACCTAATGAAGTTGTGACATGTGAGGATAAAGCAGCGTCAGAGAGTAGGTTCGGCTGAGGTCGTTGAGTCAATTTAGGCAGAACGGAACCAAGGTGGGAAGAGTTCGGCAGAGGCCGTAAAAACGAGGAGAGTTGTAGGAATTCGGCAGAGACCTTTTCAGGGTCAGTTCTAACCGACAGGCGAAGTAGAGTCACATCCCTCACTTTCCTCGCGAGCGCCAATATCTGGCATATTTATATCGTGGCCCGCGCCCAGTCAGCACCCCTACGTCGCATAGGCGCGCGCTGTCGATGCGCGGGACGTGTGTGCCCGCATCACGACATGAACACCTGGAAAGAACAGTTAGATAGTCTATATTTCGTACTTATGATTCTGAGACATTTGGACGCTTTTTTTAGTCGACCATTCAGCTATCGTATGGAAATTTAATTTATATTTAATCACTATTCCCATTCAGCAGAGTGAAAGGTTTTGTATTAAAATGTTTCATATCTAGAAGGCATTTGGAAATTGCTTGAAAATTATTAGGGCCTACAACTCAAGGTTTCAGTAAAAATTATAATTTTCACCCATATACATTCTCAAAAATATTAAATATTGTGATTTATCGCAAAATGATAAATAAAAAGGAACAAGATGGGTAGTGATATTCCATCTCAAAATTCCCTGACTTTCCCTGACCAATGGATTAATTTTCCCTGACTACTACCATACGTAAAAATTACTTTACAATTTGATAGACAGACATCCTAGTAGGTAAAAATCTCATAAAAATAAAGAAGTGTTTTCATAAAAGGAAAGTGTCAATAATTTATAGATCATTCTTCAAAAGTAAAGTGTTGTCATTTAAAAATAAAATTAAAAATAAGCAGACTTATTAAAAATATGTAGAAAACAAATATTGGCATTAGGCTAACTAAAGACAGATGAAACTAACCTTTAACACTGCCATCATTTAAAAAACGACACTGAGGCAGTTTGAGAAGAAATCTGTGTTTGAAGGCGGAATAGGTAGTGTCGTCTTGACTTTTGGGGTAAGTAACTCATATCTGCTAAAAGAAGAATATAAGGAGTAGGCGTGGAGGGTTGCCGTCCCCTGGGCCACGCTCCAATAGCGCCCGGAAGATGATGCTACGACAACGATGCGTTCTACTACGTCTAGAGGTGAGTCGTTGCAACTGGGTCAGCCTACGGAGCTGAACAGCTCCAATTGGAACTGTCTCGCTGTCGTTTCATTGCAACGGTGCTAACAGTTCCGTAAACATTTGAAACAATTGACAATAGTTTTGTAAATTGTTCTTATAAACTGCTGAAAATTTTTATGAAATGCATGTATTCAGTTCAGCAAATCAAGTTTGGTTTGGCATGGAATTACCAAGTTAGGCAAAACTCTGAAATTTTACGCGTTAATCAACTTAAATTAGTGTCAAACATTAGTTTATAACCGTGCACAGAGAAAACAAACTCACACGTTGCAGTTAGTCATATCGTTAAATACAAGTAATGACACTCCTTTCAACGAAAGATTTCAGCCGAACTTTGTGGTACTGTGGCGACAGATTCCGTTATAACGGTTCCGCGACCAACTGTCTGGCACACCTCTAATTACGACCCATCAAAACCATTGGAAGAAACATCCGGATACTTTCGCTGTTACTGAAGCAGCGATTCCGCCTCACCATGAAAGAACTCACGGGAGGGATATTGGGTTGAGCAAGTCACCTTAAATCTAATTGAAGAAAATAAAAGATTGTTTGTATAATTTGTGGCGTATTTTTTAATTCGAATTTAATCTTTGTTATAGCTTCTAAATTTTGCATGAGTAATAAGCAAATTCCCCGACTTTTCCAGAAACAATAAATTCCCTGACTTTACCCGGATTTCCCGGTCACTCACCACCCTGAAGGAAACAACTTTATATGGAGAAAGTAAGAAAGGTTTATGAAAATTAACAAAACTTTTCCCTCTGTCCCTACAGCTACAATACATTACATTAACAAATCTCAATATCTTCAATTATTGATATATATTCAATTATTACAATAAAATACTTTGAAATCCTTTTCTTCAAGTTGCAAAATGAACTTTTTTTTAAATTGGGGTTTGCCAACGGCTTCATTAGAGAAGCATGACATACTTGCTTGAGATAATTTTCCACTTCTCCGACATAATCATGAAATAATCCCCTCAGCTGTGATTGCTATAAGAAAACAATTAGCAGCATTGGTTCCACCACTGTGCTTCCAGTCGTTCTGTCCTCAGGCTGGTGCCTAATAAGAATTGCCCTCCAAAAGCCAATGCAAGCAGCCCACGACAGGTAGCTGTGACATTCCTTGACATATAGGAATAAAAAATGACAGTGCTAATACATAACGAACATTCCCTTCAAGACAATTTTGAGGATTCAAGTATGAAAATTATCAATTGGTGCCTGCTCTATTATATACTCAATGTCAAACTAGTAAATAATAATGATAAACAGCCTGAAGATATCAACAATGCTCACAGTAAAGCTTTCATAAACAACTTGGAAACAGAAAGTGGGTACTTCCTCTTTATTTATTTCGATTTGTATAATACAACCACAATCAATATTTTGTCAACTAACTTTACTAACTACAGTAGAAGTTCTCTTAATCGGCTTATCCCATAGATCCCTCTCCCTCCCTCCCCTTTCTCTGTGTCCCTCCACTCCTCTTTCTCAATCAAGTCTATTTCTCCATGAATCAATATATATCTATTTTTTTCTATTTCATATGTCTATTTTTCAATGAATCACTTTTTTCACATTCCTTTCTGGTTGTTGTAAATACAGAAAGTATATAAAATAAGTTGCAATGACATGTCTTTTGCATGTGTATTTATGATAACCTGATGAACTTGTAGGCTCTTTCTGAATAAAAATCAATTTTTCATACGAACCTCGGATTAGCCAGCCGAACAGCTCAGGCCGAAATATTACAGTCATATTTCTAAGTCATATATCTATGATAAAAGATGTCCCCCCAGGTGACTTACATCGAGTAAGTACGTGTTTGGCAAACACGGGGCCCCGAGCTGAGCCTGTCATTGCTTCCACTTACTTGTGCCATGCTCCTTCCTTTCTCTTTTCTGACCTTCCTCGGTCACCTCTTGTTCTTTTCGATCCCGACGCTACTCGGTTGCGAGGGCTAGGGTATCGTTCATTTTCCTCTTTCCTCTTCTTTTTTTAAAAATGTTTTTAGTAAAGTCGTGAGATATGTTGGGATTTGAGTTTTGATTTGTAATTCAGGAGGGTTTTCAGTGGGTATGGCCGAGTCATTCGGCGAGTCCCACACGCGGGGAGAGTCATGTTGGCTCTCCCTAGTGCGTAACTGCATTTTCCCTACCTGTACAAGTTTTAAGGGCTCTAATGACCTTTGATGTTGACGAGCCCTAAAGCCCCACAAAAAAAAAGATTAAAGATGCGACTGTGTAATGCACAAGTTTTGATCATAGTTCAACTATGATCATATATCAATGACATAGGTTCTTGTTGAAAGAACCTTTGATCATATCTTTGATCATAGATAAATGACATAAAAATATGACCGAGTAATATTGGTCTAACCTGCCAGGGTATCAGTTCCAATGAGACCAATTAAGAGGGGTTCTACTTTATAGTGACCAATGTTACTACATAGTACTATTAAATTCATTATTTAAAACAAATTGTTTACAAAAATTGTCTAATATTAACAAACCTGCTGAATGTATAAGAGCTCTCTCACAATTCTTCAATGCATCTGAACTGAATCCCTTCTTTAGTAAGATTACAGCATCAAATACACATATCTTGGCAAGTACATTATCTAATAACAATTGTACTTTACTTTTATGTGTTTCTTCAAGTAAGAAGTAATTTTGCAAAAGTATCTTTTTCATCCTGAGAAAAATGAAACAGAAAATAAAGTAAAACAATAAAATGTTTAATGAAAATAATAAAATTGACAAAAAATTAAACTATACTGCCTGAGTATATCTCGAGCTTCTTCATATATTTTCAGATGTATCTTTATATATGCTAACAACAAATTAGCTGTTACTCCATTTTCCATCAAATATAAACTTGTATCTTTGCCCTCACACTTCAATAAAATTCCTTTCACCGATCCCCTCTCTTCAATCATAATGTGACATATTGTTGCTGCTTCAATTATTTTATTTCCTATCATTAATGCCACAATAGTTTCATGAAAAATAGGAGATGGACATAATACAAAATCCGAAGGTTGATTAACATAGTTCTTGTAAAGCAGGTCCATATAACAATCAGATACAAGATTTGAAAGCTCATTACAATTTGGTGCAAAATTATTAACCTGTAAATAATAATAATATATAAATTCCGATTCATATCTTCTTTAGTGACGAATTGATTTATCTTTGTATCATGAAATACAGAAATCATCTGCCATAATTTCTGACCTTTCAGAGCAAATTCACACACAAACAACTGAATATGAAATGTTGAGGATTAGGGGAAGTTTACTCCTCTCGACTTCTAAAAAGAAGACAATGTAGAAAGTTTTTCCATGATAATAAATTACTTCACTTAACAATATAATAAATTTCTTATTATTAAGAAAGTAAAGTTCCATAGTATTCTCCTATCACTATTCAAGAATCAAGAATAAACAGCAAAAATTTCTAAAGCAAATTTAAGCCATCACTGAAGTTGCAGATCCAGATCATAACTTTAAAGAACCAGATCATAAATCTAAGTTATTAAAATTGGAATGTATTTTCTTCTTGAAATATAGGAAAGAGCTGATGATTTATCACTCAATCGAATATTGAGATTCATATCTAGAGACAAATTTTTACTTGTTTTCAGCACTTTTTTAGCAACAAACTTCTTTATTTTTAGCAAAGCTGTTCTAGATTAATGAAATAAAAAAATATTTATTATGATTAATTGAATTTTAATGAAAATTATAACTAAGTCCAAGACTAGGTCAGTAATGATTATAAGGGAGTTTGTAGAATTAAGCTCTTCTTCCAAAGGTGACTGCCCACCTCTGGAAGATCATGCTGTTTCATAATAGAATTCAATGCAAAGTGTTAAGAAAATTACAAATTAACAGTATAATTTTCAAAATGAAACCAATGGTAGTTAAACCTGAACATGACTAATTGTGTGAAAATCTTTTATGACTGGTTTTTACTGGTGTTAATCTTTATATTTAGTTGGTTTTCCCATGCATTTTGGGGAAAACATATTTTTATAATCCTAGAGTACATTTCAAACCTATGAAAAACAGGAATCTTACTGCATCTATGGCCAGATGAAAATTGCGACAGATCGAGACTCAAACCCAGGACCTTCTGCTTTGGCAGCAGGTGTGCTGCCACTGCATCCAAAATCCGTACACAACACCCACCTGGTCTGATCTGGAGAACCTGTGTCACATCCCATGCGGGGAACAAGTGACCACAGGCAGCACTTATACCCTGTCCCCATGTACCTACATGTCAGATGCAATTTTGAACTTGCAACTTAAAGTTCAAATTATTGTATAAATAAGATGTAGTCATATTATCCAATTTTTTGTTACTTATTAATTCATAATGCCTGTTTGCCTGTATGGTGATCATCATCAGTACTGGCTCTATTGATGAGAAGGGTGGTGATGGCACCCATATGGCTGAAAAGGCCTTATGAATTAAGAAATAACAAAATATTGGATAGTATGACTACATCTTCTATATACAATAATGCATATTTTTCCAACACCGAACCTCAACATACAAACGAAATGTTGATAAGTTTTCTAAAAGAAGGTACAGTAAACAAACAGGCATTTAAAACTGTTGCTTGCAAGTTTTGGTAAATTTCAATTAATCATTATTTTCACGTTGAAAAAAAAAACATTCAAGAGTTAGATTTATTTGTTATTAAATGCTTATATAGGTTGAAAAGAATATATATTTAATAAGGATTTAATATATTTTGTTTTCTGCAAACTGAAACTCACTGTTAAATATAATTAAATTCTCAGTCTTTAGAAGCAAAACAAAAACAAAACAATGTTAATTTCAAAATAATCGATGCTAATATTATAAAAAATAGACACTAATTTGGTTTAAAAAAACATTCTATTTTTTTATCCCTACTAACAACAGTAATATTAGAAGCAATAGCCTAGAGAACCTATATATAAAGTCTAGAATGAAAACAATAGAAAAACATGTGCCAGGAGAGTTTTGAGAATAAGTTAAAATATAACTGTGACAATAGTTTTCTTTCAAACAAGTATTACGAGATAATACAGGTATGTACAAAACATTAGGAATACTCATGTTATTTAGATGCTATATCCACCACACCTTTGGTGGATATCACACGTTTTCAAGCTCTTTGTTAAATCAAAATCATTCGATTAACAGGTCAGAACATCTTGCCTTGATCCATAGCAACTCCTTGCTTATAATGTGCAGGATGTCATTAGGTTTATGACATTTTTCTCCATGCAATATTTTTAGAATTTTTCTTTTGATACAGCATTCCTCGTCATCTGTAGTAATATCACCTTTAAGTACAAACTATAATGAAAAAAGAAATCAATGTCCAGCAATCAACATTAACATACTTCATAGAACAAATGATACAAAAATGAAACCTATAAAATTATTAAATTGTAACAACGTTGAAATATCAAAAGCACATAATAGTTAAATAAACTTACACTGTAAATATAGTGCATAGCTTGAATCAACTTGTTTATAATACTCCCAGCCAAAATCCCATTCTTCTTTAAATAATAATGAACACTATTACTAACATTTTTTAAAATACTTGCAAGAGCAGAACAGAATNTAACGTTGAAATATCAAAAGCACATAATAGTTAAATAAACTTACACTGTAAATATAGTGCATAGCTTGAATCAACTTGTTTATGATAAAACTCCCAGCCAAAATCCCATTCTTCTTTAAATAATAATGAACACTATTACTAACATTTTTTAAAATACTTGCAAGAGCAGAACAGAATAGCATTTTACCACAGAGTAACACTTGCATAAAGCTGTCATGGGAATTTTTAAATAAGCCAAGAGTTTCATAATAATATCCCTTAAGGGTAAAGAAGTAGGCTTTATCCAAATTGCTCATAGGTAATCTTGTCAGTGCATCCAAGTAAAGCAAACATAAATCTAATTTCTCAGCAGAGAGAGATATATATGCTGAAAAAAGAAGACAGCAATTTTTTACAAAATTAAAAATGTGATATGAATTCAAATGCAATATACTTTTTAAGGAAGTTCATCTAAATTATCTAAGTGTCACAAAACATTTATTATTTAAAACAACAAAGAAATTCTTTTTTTACACAGAAATACAAAATATATTTTTGTTCCGTAATAAATTACTTATATTTTCAGTGGCATTTAACTTACAACGAGACCTGAATATAAAATATATATTCAAATGTATTTAAGTTTAGGTGTGTACAGAAAGAAAAACAAATCCAAGAAACTCCTAAAATAATTAGGAGAAAAAATCTACAAAGTTTTTGGAAGAGAAGTTTGAAAAGCAGCTAATGGTGGTATCCAATTAATTATGAAAGTTTAACAGCTACTAGCATAAATAATATGCTCTTATTCTGGAATAGCTAAGAAAGAAAATACAAAGCAGGAGAATTGGACATAAAAAATTGGTACCCTTAATGCATGCAATACACAAGTTTAATTTTGAAACTTATTAAAAATTATTCAAGTTATGTAATTTTCCTATATTTCTAAAAAATAATCCCATCTTTTCAGTACAAACATTTACATCATTTCAAATGACAGAGCATACTTACATAACACTTTTCTCAAGCTCATAAGCACATAAATCATGCATCAAATGGTCATAGAACAGATGAAAATAAAACTTTAAAAAATAATTTGTTTCTTTAAGAATAAGACATCTAGTGGTTATACTGAAGTAATTATTTAATTCAAAAAACTTGTTTTAAGCACATCAGATAATTATTTTTTATTTCTTTCTAGAGAAAGTAAAAAATAATACAAAATTATTGTATGCTAGAGGAGAAGCTAACAAAACACCTTACTACTTCTTTTCTCTCAAAACTATGGTGAAGGCAGTAAACAATAAACTTCAACAATATAGTAAATAAAATAGTTTGATAAATTGCACAAGCTTCATAAAAAATTTCCTCATAAAAATAGCCATCAATTTGTTCATACAAATATCCCTGTATTAGAGGGTCTTTTTGCTGAATTAACCATGTAACATAAAAAAATGTATCAAATGAAGCTGATGTTTTGTTTCATGTATAGTGATTGCTTTCTATTAGTGTTGATATTTCCACATTTTACAAACCTATGAAGAAGACAAAGCAAGGCCGAATAGATGTTTCTTTGTAGCCTCTCAAAAACCAAAAATGAATGAACTAAAATGAATCAGAATGAAATAGATATCTGATGAGTCTGTTAACATTTTCATAGTGCAAGGGTAAAGTAATGTGCATACTACAAATGAATTTAATATTTTAGTTACAATTTTGTTTTTCATTTATGGTAATTTTTTTAGTTTTAAACATATTTGGTCTTTTTTTCTACATAACATTTTTAAATCCTTTTGAAAGAAAATTTTGTAACTCTGATTCTTTTTTCAAAATAAACTATTGTTACAAGTCAAAATTCTGGGATGCGACAAAAATTTGGTCACCAATTGTTTGTGAGATATTCCAATGAGTCCTCAACTTACTTTGTATAATGTCAAAAGTGCCTCATTAATTATGTCAGCGACAAGAGTAAAAAAAAAAAGCTCTTTATATATTAGATTTTTAAGGACTTTACTACATTGTCCATAACAAAATTCTTTTCAAAAGGTAAAAATTTTTAATATAAATTTAAGAAGATTGTACCATTCATGAGTTAGTATTATAACACACTTGACAATTTAAAAATTATATTTCTTGTTTTTAGGTGTGTAAATAAGTGTTACATTCATTCAATAACTAGTAGATATCTTGGAAATAAATATTACAACATATTTACCTTGAATATAATACCACAAAAAATTGCTTCTTGTTCCACCTGATTCATCAAATGACAACAAAAGACTGTCCCTGGCATACCCAATTCGGTATAACAATAAACATAATAAAGTACTAAGATTTTGCCACTCTTGGTTTGAGTTAGAATCAAGCATTTCATTGAGTCGAAAAAAACCAAACTTGAATAACTTGAAAACAAATTTAGTTTCCACAGTTTTTAATTCATTTACAAAGCATTTATTTTGTATTTGTGACCAAGAGTCTTTTAAAGATAAAGCTGAGGTAACAATATGCTCTGCACACAGCCAGTTAAAATCTAGAAATATATGTAAACATAAAAGAATGATTTCTACAACTTGTAAACATTCCAAACTTCCAAGGTATGGGAGCGACTTCACAACTTGAAATAGGAGTTGATGTATTAATTCGGAATCATGGTCTGTAGAAGAGTTTTTTGCTTGTATACCACAAGTCAATAACACTGCAATAAACCAATAAATGATTACATTTACAATCACATTTAATAATGCACTCATCTCTTAAATAAAAAAATTACCCATTCTGAAGCAATTCATCAACACATGGAACAGTTCATTTCTATCATAATTTTCCCTACTTGTTTGCAACCAGATCTTCCACAAGGAATTGTGTACACTAGTCAAATAAAAATACAGGGGAACAGTTCCACAGTTGACCAAAACTTCTAGTTTTGCACAATAACTAAAAATAGAGTCAAGTGATTTTTCTTTAGAAGTTGTAGAGGTAATTGAAATCTGAAAGCAAAGGTTAAACAATTGAAATATTAGATTTATTAAAGAGAAATAAATATAATACTAATACTAATAATAATAATAGAGACACAGTTTTCTTTTTTTATATAGGACCTACAGGGAAATAATTAATAAATATTTTTCTGAAATTAATGTAAGTATAACTTTCTAGAAGGTGTAATTTCAGAATTAGCAAAAACAGACATCTTTACACAAATACTTCAACAATTAATTTGGTCTTTGGAATTAAGTATTATCAAATGATAATTAAAATAATGCAGAATTGGTGTTTCTAATGGCAGTCACGTGGTTCTCTTGGAGCTTTCACATTCTTAAAAATACATTTTCAAGGGAACATTACAATAAAAATACAACACAACACTTTCACTCAAATAAATGCTAAGGATTGAATTACAAATTAGACAACTTGTAAATTGAAGAAAGAAGAATTATTACGAAAATTTGAGTCCAAAAAGAAGAGAAGAGATTTAGAAATTAAAAAAATAAGGAATAAGTCATCATAATATAAAAAAGGGAAAGGTGAAATGAGAAAAATAAGACATGTTTTTTTGACACTTCAATACAATTAATGGCCATTTACAAAATAAATCTTCTAATATTTTTCATAAAGAAGAGAATGTGGGATTCAAGTCAAATGGAGTCATCAAATGTGACTTACAAAGAAACATATTATTGAAAAAGATACAGTAAGAGGGTTTTAAGAAAAGCAATGAGAGGATTCCCAGGAAGGAGGGTAAAGAAAAACCCGATCCACATGGTCTCATAGAAACAGATAGAGAAAATATTAAAGAATTTGGGAAGAAGAAATAAAAACACTAATTCCTAGGAATTTAAATTGGCGTGTAATCCCTAAACTACAATAATGAATTTTTTTTTAAAAATACAACACTTAATAAGTAAAGATCAAGTCATTGTACATTCTCTATTCTCAAGGCATAATCTACGTAAACTTTTAGTTTCAAAACTTACCAAATCATTCACCACAGTTAAGTTACCTTCCAACATTAACAAAAGAATGTGGGAATCCAATCTAAGGGCAATTGCATCTAGTTGTGCAGAAGAGATCAAATGAGACACATCCCGTCCGCCACTTATTTCTTGAATAACATTGTTTAATTCATTTCTACAGTCTTCAAAATTGCTATTTTGGTAGAGTTGCTCATATTTTACAAGACTCATTTTCAATTGGCATGACATAACTACAGTAGTATTTCTAATTTCGTTCAATTGACTTCGCACGAAAACCATGAAAGTTCGCACAAAAGCATCTTCGTTATCAACACTAACTAGTTGAAGTCAGTTGAAGAATCTGAATATCTTACATTAAGAGCTCGCAAATTCCATTGAGTATTCACGTCCCGTCGTTATCCAACTTTCCCGCTTCAGAGAATTGCTCAGAAATTACACACTGTAGTTAACCATGCTCACATACCTCACATATGAGGAATTTTCCAGTCACGCCTAATGTTAGCCCCTGCAAGTTAGCCGGAACGGATTTCTTATTCTCATCCGATCCGAACAATATGGGGCTTAAATGAAAGGTCTGACCAGGGTCTGACTTTGCACAGTTGTGCTCTGGCAATTTTACACTTTGGTCACCCTTAGTTTTTTTTAACAGTTAATCAATGAATGGTCATTCTGAGGAAAGGCATCATCGTCTAATTGAAACTAAGGAACTATAAGCACTGTATGTTTATAGTGCCCTATTATAGTATTATAGCATAAGCACTATATGCTTATAGTCAGCTCAAAGTGCCTTGTGGTGCCTTGATTGAACGCGTACCGATGCTCTTTTGTCACTAAATGACGGAGGACAGTCGAGAAGCCTTCGCGCTGCCGGGTTACCACTTGAGAGCAGTATTGTCGCGCTGTGAAGGGGGCATTCTGCATAGAGTTAAATATAAATAGAGGCAACCGTCTGTGCTGAAGATTGTCCTCGATAATATGAGATAAATAAATAAATTTATTGTCAAAAAACAGTACAAACTACGTATGACTACGTGGAGGACAATAAACTAATTTACTCTCCGGAAGCAAGCAAGGGGCCATCCCCTCAATTCCGATCAAGGGCCCTAAGGCAGAGGCGGATTCAAAAATTTCAGCAAAAATTCCTAGATAATATAAAAAGTTAGCTGCGAGTTATAAT
>NNCF01129459.1:346316-375817 GCA_002313205.1 Laupala kohalensis
GAGACATAAGACAACACAATCATGCAAGAAAATAGTTTTTGAAATTGTTATAAGTTGTTTAAAAAGTACTACAGCAATGGCGTGATAAAGTACAAGACGGATTTAACTTTTATTAAAATCAATAAATTCTTTTACATTGTAGAAGCACTGGTGCAGGAGGTAGTTTTTAACCGCGGATTTGAAGAGATTCAATTTCATAATATCTTTTATATTCTTGGACAGAGACAGAAGATACCGAGAGAAGTAGCCCTCTCGCTCGCACATCCGCTTGGAGGGGGTAAGGTGTTACTGTGTAACGACTTCTGAGCAGCAGTAAGCAGTCAGTGAGGGAAATCGAGTTACCTAAGACGATGTGCTGGAGACAGGACGCGCTCGTCGTTTACCCATCCGCAGTGCAGTATTTACGTATAAGCTACACAAGCTATAGCTTAGGGTCCCCACTTTCTTGGAGGGGGCCAAAAAATTGTCCGAGTGAGCAATTGCCATATATACTTAAATATACTGCAGTATTATTTGTCCCAATGCCGCACGTCCGGAACGTCCTATACTCTTCACCCAATTTTTTTAGCGCGTCTTTTCGAAGAACGAAGCGCTATTGTGCCTAGGGTTTGCATTACCGATAACTGGTTAACCGGTATTACCGGTAATCATGACAATCGAAATTACTGAGAAATTTCGACAGCAAACGCCGGTAATTTTGGTAATTTTTAAAATTATTTCATTATTATTTTATAATAGAAATGGAACGTGTAAAGTATATAATTTCTTTTACTATAAACACGGGGATTCCCCTGTGTTGCTTCGCTACACTCGAGCATGCGCTGACCTTTTGTAGTTCGAGTGAGCCGGTGGAGCCGGCAGACGATACAATATTTCTGACCTTTTATTTAGTATTTACAGTGTGTTTCTTTGATAATTTGTTTGTTGACAATATTTTGGAAAGTTTTTATTTTTTGTGTCCTTTCTGGAGTTACATTTCAGGTAAGACCATTTTATACAAGTACGCACATAACCTAACTAACGCAAGAATATTTTCTACCGCATTTAATTTTTTTTACAATATTTTGATTTTAAAAAACCTTGTTGGTTAGTTGTACATAATTAACATGGTTAGTACAGGTGTTGCATGCAATAATTTTTCTGCGATCGCATTTTAACTGAAAAAAATATAGAATCCATTTTCTATATTTTCAAGTCAAAATAACAGTAGACTTTGCATGATAACAATTTTTTGTAAATAAACATTGGTAAAACGTATTGAAATTAATGATATTGTCCTAAATAGGTTTAAATGATAAAACATTAGATACAATATTTAAAATTTATAGATAGGTCAATCCTATGCGGACACCTGTAGCTCTAATTATAGCATTTATTTTTAACGTTTTTTGTCAATATAATAACAAAATGTAAGTTTAATATATAAACTTACAATTTGTTATTATTAAATATATATTTAAAAGAACTGCGCATTAAAAAATACATATTATTTTGATTTGATTGTATTAAATTAAGTATTAATGTATATGTTTATCGATTTTCTTCTTCTTTAATTTAGTTAATTAAACTAATATTAAGACTTGAGAGAATATTGTTAACTTTCTCTTTGCATGTATTATTTATTATAAAAATATCGCTTGCTGGTAAGTAGTGGTAATATCACAGGAAATTTTTAATTTAATAAAATGTCATGCATTATATTATTTTTAAATGTATGTTTATAGTTATATTAAATATTCTGCACACAGTTTGCAAGATGTCAACCAGAAGTTATAAAAGTGAGCTCAAAAGAGGAAAAAGAAGCAGAGAGCTGAAGAAGAGCTTAGCAAGTTAACAAAATTAGAAAGTTTCTTAACAAAGATAGATAAGGGGCCTGATGAACCAAAAGCCTCTGCCACAGTGAGTCAGTCACGGGATATTCATCCTATTCCTGATACAGAACCTGGTACATCTAGTTGTATAGAATCTACTTCAATGAATGAAGCAACAAATATTAAGATTAATAAACTAGAGAGTAGTACAAGCACAGAAGATTCAGCATCAAAAAACAAACAGAATGATGTTGGGCTATGGGGTGATTTAAGTAAAGATGTGATTTTATACTGGGTAGAAAAAGGTCCATCAGAATGTCAGCACTCAAATGGCTCATTTGTAAAATCAAAGAAGTTTTTTGCAAACCAAGACAGATATTGCTCAAAAAGCTTGTTCTATCCCAAACGGGCTAATAGTGAAAAATACTGCAGAGAATGGTTAGTATATTCGTCAGCAACTGGTCGTGTATACTGTTTCGTGTGTAAACTCTTTTCAAATTCTTCTACACTATTATCATCCGATGGATTTTGTGATTGGCACAACACCTATTTAGTTCAAAGTCATGAAAACTCTGTAGACCACAGAACAGCTTCGGTAACATATCTTACAAGAAAACGTGGCTCAACAATTGACTGCCAACTAGCAGAACAGATAAATAACAAACGGCAGTACTGGAACAGTTCTTGAACGAGTTGTGGCAGTCATAATTACTTTGGCAGAGTGTGGTTTACCTTTTAGAGGAGATAAGGAAATATTTCGTTCTCACATTGGCAATTTTCTTGGATTACTCAAACTAATAGCAAAATTTGATCCTTTTCTAGCAAGCCATATAAAAATTTTGGGAATAAAGGATCAGGTGTCACATCGTATCTTTCTAAAACAATATGTGATGAATTTATCCAAATTATGGCACATAAAGTAAGAGATTTAAGAACTGCAGGGTACTTCAGTTTATCTGTAGATTCCACTCCAGACTGGTCCCATATTGATCAACTCACTGTTATTGTGAGGTATGTTTCACCAGATGATGGGCCATACTTTTCCCTGTGTGGCTAAAATGGTGCACAACTACCTTACAAATGAGTGCAAAATAGGTTTTAGTAAGTGTCGAGGCCAGTCATATGATAATGCTGCCAATATGTCTGGCAAATACAAGGGTATGCAAGAAATAATATTGAAGATTAACAAGTATGCTAGGTATATTCCATGTGCTGGTCATTCCCTGAATCTTGTTGGTAGAGCAGCAGTTGACTGTTGTTTAGATGCAGTAAACTTTTTTGGAATTGTTCAAGAAATATATAATTTCTTTCTTCCCATCTACACATAGATGGGCAGTACTGTTGTCATTCTTCAAAGATGATTCAAAAGTTGCAAAGTCTTTGTCAAAGACTAGATGCGAAGCACATTCAATGGCCACAATTGCAATTCTTGATAGTTATGATGGAATAATTTCTGCATTGCATCAGCTGCATATTGATACTACAAAGAAAGGTGAAACAAGAAATCAAGCCATAAACATTTTGAATAAAATGGAGGAGTTTGAATTTATGGTAATGTTATATTTGTGGAGTTTCTTGCTGGATGAATTTCACAAGACTAGTCAATCACTGCAAGACCCCCAAATAAGTCTAGATGTATGGAGGAAAATGTATGCTTCACTTCTGGATTTTATTAAAGGTTCCAGGGATATGTTCGGTCATTTTGAAGAAAAAGCAAAGGAAAAATTGCCTGATGTTGATTACAAGAAAAGCAGATATAGAAGAAGGCATATCAATGATGATGAAGATGATGCTTTAGAGAACCTGATGCTTTAGAGACAAGTTCAGAATCAAAACATTTATACCTGTGATGGATGCATTAGAGTCAAGACTGGCACAGAGGGCCTCAGTATACAATGATGTTGCAAAAAAGTTTTCATTCTTAACTAAATTAGAAGCTACAGAAGAAGAGTTCCGTGAAGGAGTTAGTGCTTTTTGGCGAACGTTCCCTGAAGATGTGGACATGAATCTTGTAGGAGAAGTCAAGCATTTTCATCAATATGTTAGACATAGTCAAGCCTATGGTTCAGCGGAACATGATAGTCTGACACATCAGGATCTGTATAGGGTAATATTTAACGATCTTGTCCAATCAGCATTCCCTAATGTAGAAGCAATTTTGAGATTGTTTCTTAGTATGATGGTTACAAATTGCTCTGCAGAAAGATCTTTTTCTCAGCTGAAGAGGAATAAAAAATGAATTTAGAACAACAATGACTCAAGATAAATTATGTTCCCTCAGTCTCATGTGCATACAAAGTGACAAACTACGCAATTTATAATTTGATGATGTCATCAGTTACTTTGCTCTGGCAAAGGCAAAAAGAAAATATTTTAGATTAATATAATTCCTTAATTCTTATAACATGTTTCAAGAGATTAGATAATAAGCCTTTGTAAATTGTGCCTTCCAAAGAACTTTTGTTTCTTTTTACCAGAGTTTGCATTTTTAAGTTTGTTATGAATAAAAATTATTTTAAGTTAAAGATTTATTATTTCACTATTTATATACTTCTTAATTGTCTTTCAGTTTAACCCTCTAGGTATCCGAAAATCATATTTGCCACTGACATATAATATCTGGACTTATGAAGGGCCCCATATCTCAAATAGCTTAGGGCCTTGTCAAGTCTAAATCCAGCCCTGCCCCTCCGGACAACCGACGCATAAAGGTGGCTCCACACATTTGCTATTCGGCGAACTCTGAGCAACTGCTCGCCGAATAGCGACTAGTGTGGATGGGTTGCTCGCTATTCGTCGCATCACGAACACCGGTTCTCGCCTTTTCCCGCAGCGTGTCCGTCTTTTGAGACACATCAAAGAAAACCGAGCATAGGCGAATATTCACGAATGACCTGTTCGTGATACTGTCCACGTATTCCTGCTTTTACGAATACCAAGGATCGCGAGAATACTAGTCGATATGAGTTTTATTGCGGGTATTTACGAGTATTATTATGGGTATTTGGGAGATTTCAAGATATTTACAGTAAGTAATCGCTGAAAAAACTAATTATTTGTAATTTTTCTCCTTATCGTTCAAAGTAATAAGTGTTTTTAGTAGCGATCAAATAGAGAAATTGGATGTAATAAAGTAGTGATGGAGTAACTTATTTATTATCTCCAACGTGGTCATACGCAGTTTGCAACTGCTTTTTGACAATAAAGTTTTTTTGATGTGTGATTAAAACCACAAACATTTCGATTAACTTTATTTTACTTTTTTATTAAGCGTCCTAAAGTTTCATAGTATTGCAATGTCTATTTTTTAGTAGTATTAGCATATATTTCCTGTACACGATCGAATAATAATCCGTGCATGGGCGAGGCTAGTGAAAATTTAAGAAAATAATACTATTATAAAAATAAATAATAAAAACATTACATTTAAATGTAATAAATGATTGAATGATTTCTGAATAAATAAATAGAGTGGAATGTTGTGGAGACACAAATTAAGATAATTATACAGCATTGATTCTTTTAGAGTTAATAAAAACAATAATAATTATAAGATTAATTAAAATTGGAGAAAACCATTTACTATATCCAAATCCGTACGGAATAAAAAATAGCTTATTAATGATTTCAGTTTATTGATTGAATTAAGATTAGATAAGACCCACTTACTTTACTTAACATTTCACAAGAAACAGTTACATACGCAGCAGAATGTGTGATTACTTCAGATTCTCTCTCCATGACCTCTAATCACTAACACGAATATTCGTCGTTCCCAGAGCGAGCACGTGCTCGGCATATTGCTTATGTCTGGATCAGTGTGCTCGCCAATAGGTGAATACTCGGGAAATACCCCGAGCAAGTAGCTGTTGCTCGGGATTCGCTGTTCGGTTGCTCGCTGTTCGCTGTGTATGTATGTACGTATATATATATTTCTGGCGCTCACCTTACTATCGGTCTGATTTTGCTCTGCGAGGTGTTAACTACATCTACGTGTACGCTAAGCAGCCATGGATACCCACGATACAGAATTCCATGAGGAATTTTCATCTATCGTTAAAAATTGATAAAAAAAATCGAAGTCTAAGTCTTAATAATATTGTTCCCATATCTTTTTATTCCTTTAGGCTCAAAGTGGAGTCCGGCTAAGTCACAATGGAGTCGAACTGCAGAAATGTACATGTATGTAGATAAATGAATAAAACCTTTTGATTTTCATTAAGAAGAGCTTTACTTAAATTACATAAAACGTTAAAGAAAATAAGGGTGAACTTCAGTGTACGTAACTCGGCCGTAAAAAGATGACATTACCTGCATTTGGTTCCAAATAATGTTACATTTCACTACTGAGGCGTCTTTTGTTGAGCAGATGCGGGAAGTCATAATAAAAAATTGGGTGCACTATATAGTAACGCGGATAGTCGGAACACGACATGATAAACATGCTGATAAGTCGACGTAACATGCTTTCGCTAGCTTAGCTCGAAATACGAAATATTCGATAAAATGTATTAGTGCACTAGTTAGAAATGTAGTTCTCCAGAACGTAGTAGAATGACAGAAGTGATTGTGAACTGTGACCACTTTAAGAAACGTGACGAAATCTCAACTTGACGAAAAGTTATAACATAGTATGTACATTAAAGTGAATTTATTTTTCTGCGAATATAATGGATAAGGTCATTTTCCTAGACTAAATTAGTATATTGTGCACCACGTGGTGATACGAAGTTTAAAGTTTTTTATTATAAAGTTCATTATTATTATCCATAATAATATCATATTATTATTATTATACCTCATATTATCATTATTTTTCCTCATACTACTTTAAGCATATTATCATTATTTTTCCTCATACTACTTTAAGCATACTATGATAGGTGTCAATAAAATAAGGAAATACGTAGACAACTAATTCTGTTAAATTGAGTATAGTGTTTGGGTACATAGGTGTCCATTAATAAAAACAATAGCTAAAAAATACTATGTTAGCATCGGAAAAAATGAGAACTGGATAAACAATTAATATTGTTTTATTAAGAGTGTGTTAGGATGAGAATGTGTCCTCTGCTAAAAACAACATTAGCTATAAAAATACTATATTAGGATCGGCAAAAGTGAGAACTGGATAAACAATTAATTTTGTTTTTTTAATAGAGTGTTAGGATGAGAACGTATCCTCTGTTAAAAACAACATTGCACGTACATTTAACAAAATATTCTTCTGAATTAAGAGCCTGAAGATGCTGACTACGTCAGCAAAAAAGCTTTCTTATTAATTAATAATAATAATAATAAAAATTGGTGATTTTTATTATTATTATTTTAATTTTATTGTATACCAATCAATATGCTTCCAACTATCCAGTATTGATAAAAGTGTGAACTGCATTTACAACTTGTTTTCTTTTAAAAATACCATTTCAAGGGTGATGTGTGGAGTATTTAAATTAGATTTCATAGTGTTTTTGAGTGAGTCTATAAATTACTGTACGTCGATTAGTTGTGCTGTAATTTCGTTATTTATTGTTATTGCACCTGTGTTCTTTTTGGACAATCATTTTGTAGTGAAATAATTTATTTTATTTTATTTTTCTTTGTGATAATAATAATAATAAATTTAATAATAATAATAAATTTATTGTCAAAAAACAGTACAAACTGCGTATGACCACGTGGAGGACAATAAACTAATTTACTCTCCGGAAGCAAGCAAGGGACCATCCCATCAATTCCGATCAAGGGCCCTAAGGCAGAGGCGGATTCAANAAATCGAAAAAAAAAATCGAGGAAATCACGTAAACTGCAGCGGAGCCGAAAATAATAATTTTTGGTCGCCTGATTGTGAATTTTAGTTGCAGTAGAGAACGTACTAATTTTGTTCTTGTCAGAAATTTTTTTTTCATGGCAAAGAGTAAACCAAAAGCCATTTCTATGGTCTTTTATGCATGTTAAGAAAGGTTCCACACATGTTTAGCGAGAAACTGATAATTTTCAATTATTTGACGAATAATGCATGTATTCTGGGTTTCGGGGATCATGGCGTTACCTTCAACGAACTATGACTCGGTTAATATTGCATCTATAGAAATGAGAAAACTCTGATCATTATCTTCTGTATTACTTTCATTTCTTGTTCTTACATTGTTCAGAATTAATTTATCTATTGATTCCCAGGTTATAGTGAATTTTTAATTTATCTGTGTGAAGGTGTAGTACGTACGCTCAGGCAGTTAAGTAGTAAAAAAAATTTAAATGTTAACGAGAAGCCTTTCTTAACAAAAATCAGAAGGCTTTTTTCATTTACCCAGACATAACCAAAATTCCGCAGGCAAGTGATGATTTGACTCCTCTATTAAAATGTTTAACATTAATGTTCATTTAGTCTGTAATGCGTCTGCTAATCTTGAAAACAGATCCCAGAATTGGGACTTAACGAATCCTTAGAAAAACTCTTACTGTTGGGATCAGAACGGTTCTTCCGAGAGGTTAGCGCAGCAGTAACTGACAACCACAGCGATCGGTCAGTAACGGGGAAATGGGCTGGAGGGCGGTATCATAGTCGCATAATCGTTTGATATATAACAGATGATAATTCGTCAAGAGATGATTATGTCTCTCTCGTATTCATAGTTGACAAATAATCATCTCTTAGCAAAGATAAAATTATGTCAAGAGTTGATTATTAAACCGATTCACAGATTTGTTCAGTTCCATTATCGCCTCAATTTGTCTACTCTTTGACCAGGAATGTGTTTGTAAACCAACTGTGTTTTCGAGCGTTTTTGAGTTATGCCGTATAACATGAAGTAGTTTTTAGTTATTGTGATAACTAGTATTGAGAATTGTTTTCTCTCTGCTAATTTGGATGTGAAAGACTCGTACAGTTGAGAGACTCGTCTGTAATGGTAAAAATGTACAAAAACCTTTTAAAGCAGCTAAAAAATCTGTTTAAAGGAGTTTTTAAAGCAGAAGTCACCAACATCATAAGAAAAATTACTGGATGAAACCGAGAAAAACAATTGCAAGAAATAATGTAAAAGGTTAGTTACCAATATTCTTAACTAATATTTTAAGAACTAATATTATTCTCATTGGCTTGATTTGTTTTTTCTAATTTGTTTGAGTAATACAATTTAAGTAAAACACTGTTCATTGCCTGTTTATATAGAGAACATCCTAGAATGTAAGGACAAAGCAGAAAAATTCAATGTAAATTAGTTTTTCAGCTTCCAAAAACATGAAGATATGGGGACGAGATTGAAGTTTGCTTATAAAATCGATAACAGTGGGCTGTAATTATGCAACACTGGTATGCATTACGTATGTACACTATTACCATACACTGTTGGCATATGTATGGGAAGTACGCATTTTGCCTGTATCAAATAAGCAGATATGTAGGCGCCACGAATGCGCATACTACGCACTGCTCTGCTACCTGGGTACTTAGTAGCATATAGAGGATATAAAATATATCTCTAATTTAAAATTTATGAGAATAGAGAAAACATGTAATTGCAATGCAGCGTTTCCTTTTTTTACTGAAATAAAAGTTCTTACTTCAGGAAACATGTAAGACATAAAATTTCTTCGGATGATGGATTTCGTCCATTTACTTTGAAAGTTGTTCTGTCGATCCCCACCCCACCAAAAACTACCAGATACCCATGGATCGTTCCTATACTTTTCCTCTCATTTAGGAACACAACACGTAGGGCCGACTTTAAGAACAGCTGCCAGGAGCGCTTCCGCGCTGGATGACAGCCTGGAGTCGGATTTGGATTTTAAGAACCGCTTCTGGGAGCTGGGTGGCTCCCAGGACCTGCCAACGCCCCCGTCGCTGTTGGCAGCGTGTAACCGATGCTCTCAATCTGCTCAAGTTTATAGTCTGTGCTCTCAAGGGACTGCCTGCAGCCTGTCTAGGTTGGCCATGCCAGTTTTGCTTTTGCTACCGTTCCTTTCGTTTGTGTTCCGCTTCGTGCTCCTGCTTGTCTATTTATTACCGACCTCGCTTTGCTGTCTGGAAAATCTTTTTTTAATATCTGTGACCTCGCTTCGTTTTGGACATCTTTCGGAATATCTGTGACCTCGCTTTTCGTTTTGGACAATCTTTCGTAACGTTCCCCACAATTATCTACTTTTTCCTTACTTTTTTTTGATACTCCTAATGATGGAAACTAGAGAGTAGACTTGCTTCAGGGTTTTTTTGTCTTTCCAATAGCAATACTATTTCTTCCAGATGTTCTCAAAATAATGAAGCCAGACAATTACGGATAATATTAAAGTGGGGTTAATTTTAATATTATAAAGAAAATCATTTTTTATTTATTTATATTTTATGGCCTTTATTGGATCACTTTAGTCAATTTTATGCAAAGGATTCTTTAACTTCCTGTTAGCCCACTAATTCGTCATTCTCTCAGATCGTAACTTTCTTTCTTGGTCTGAAATCATCCTTCCCATGGTCTGTTTGTTCATCTTTGTCTGTCTGGGTTTTTTTCTTTGAACCCCTAGATTTTGTCTGTTTTATTCTTTAAATGTGCTACTGTAATTTGTAGTTCCCTCATATCCTCCTCAGAAAATCATTTAACTTGAGAATAAGAAAATGCCATGTCTGATTATTTTAATTCAGATCATAATGAAATCTGAAGTAACTATTAAAAGTAGTTCCTTGGCAGAATTTAGTTCCTTGCAGTATAGTTGTAAACGAAATTAATAAAGATACATTTTGCACATTTTATTCTTAATTTTATTTTATTGTTTGATCACCAACCATATACACTGGTTAGATTCTTTTCGAGTAATTTGCAGTCATGAAAATTTTTATTTGGAAAATATAGTAAATTTGTGCCATCAGGAAAATAAAGTAGGAGTGTCTGAAGGGACCTGTGAAGTCAGTGATACATAAGGAAAATAATATTGACTGTACTTTTGCCAGAATATAAAAAAAAAACAAGCCCGGGAAAGTTTCTCCTTATAAGCCCATAGTAATTTAAAGTCAAATAATTCAAAATTTTGCGCCGTAATAGTATAAAAGTTCATTGCCACTGAATAGAGAATGGTTCAAACTATCATTAAAAACATTTTTAGGGGTAATTAAGCTTAGTCGCTCTGACGCAGATTATACCTTAAATTGCTGTATCTGAGCTTAAGTTGAGCAGCAAGTGGCTGAACCTCCAATGAATGTGATTCATCACAAACTTACAAATGGAGCATGACGAAATACCAAACAGATTCCAAATCTCTTAGACGATTTAGATATGCTAGACGTCTCAACAATATACATAATCCTTCCACACCTGCAAATATTACATGTACACACACACACACATATATTTATGTCGACCTTTATCAATTAGTCAGTGCATTCTATCGTAGGCGAACATACCTGTAACTGTGTATCTTCCTTCGCATCGTTTTTAATGGGGAATCTTCAATACTCCTTTTAAATATTCCAAATCTTTCTTTTCAAAACGGAAAAGTGACTTGCTTTCATCAGTACTGAGTAGCGCAAGATCCAACCGAGGATATTTTGTTGACCGCACCGTCATATTCTGTCTGTAGGCTATTTCCCTAAAAAGACATTCTTCTACTTCCTCTGCAGTTGTCTCCTCCATAGCCATAAGCATTAGAATGTTTTCCATTCTTGGCAGCGTTTTATGACCCACGAAGGGCCAACGTACGCCAGGGTATGCTATGAAAAATGTCTCTATTGCACAAAACGTCTCTCCCGTTTTTTAGCGTATGACTGCGTACATAATAAAACAAAATACATCAACTTGTATGAAATACACAACACACGTAAAAATACAGTGGGTCTATGATGGCGTATCACAAATTGCACATTACAATTTAATGTCTAAATCTTTAAACCATCCCACAGCCTCCGTCGTAGCACTAACAAAGTCATTCATACTGCCCGCAAAACTTCTGAGAGGACAATCAGAGATGATGTGGATCATAGTCTGTTTCACCTAACCAGTCACACAACGGAGTCTCACGCATGCCCCACCTATGGAGTCAGTCGCCGCACCTACCGCTGAGCGTTCGCACTCGATTCAATGCGACCCAGATGCTTCGAGGAAGATAGGAGCCCTCCGGCAAAGTTCCCATGCTCACGAGTGAGTGGTACTCAGAGGGCGCGTGCCGCCTCCAATCCCTCTTCCATTCCTCCGCAGGATCCTCAGTGATGTATCCCGCTACCATGGCAGCTGGTCGGCGGGATTTAAGGCGTCCATTGTCTCCCGACAGGTCTGCATGAATGGGCAAGTCCTGATTAGCATTTATGACAGACATAGTTCTTAGAAGGGCTCTTTGGCGGCACACGGTTGGAGGTTCTATGTTGCTGAGAGCGGGAAGCCAGAATAACGGGGTAAGTTTGATGCAGCCAGTGATTATTCTCTTCGTGTCGTTAAATACTGTGTCAATTTTCTTGGTGTGCGGACTATACAGCCATGTCGCGGCGCAGTATTCACCTGCTGAGAAGACAGACTGAGTGCTGTGGTACGAAGGGTATCGGATTTTGACTTCCCATGATGTTGCAGCCAGTTTGTGCAGTATGTTGTTTCGAGTACGGAGTTTTTAGGTCTATTTAGTTAGGTGAGTTCTGAAGCTTAGGGTTCTATCAAGCTATATTCCAAGGTATTTAGATTGCGGGTTGTATGGGAGAGTGACATCGTCAAGAGTTACTCTGATAGTAGAGTGTGCCTGTCTATTGTTTAAGTGGAATCAGGAAGTTTCTGTCTCGGTTGTGCTGGGTGTCAGTTTCCAATTATTTATATATTTTCCTAATATCTTCAAGTCTTCAGTTAGTGTTTCCTAGGTTGGTAAGATTTTTATCTTGTATGGCAAGGGTTAGGTCGCCCGCATATGCGAATTTTCTGCTCACAGTTTCGGGTATGTCAAATATATAGGCATTAAACAACAGAGGCGAGGATGGATCCTTGAGAGAGGTCATTGTTTAGCTTTCTTTTTGAGCTTTTCGCAAGATTACTTGTAGTTGTCTGTTTGTTAGTAGACAATTTACTAAAGCAACTGCTTCTCTAAAGGTACGTCATACGGTTAGCGTCACGAACCTAACGGGCACGCAAGGAAGCATATACGTAATGCAAAGCTCTCTATTGTCTCTAATCCTATTTTCTTTTTCTACAACTGCAGTTGGTAAAATTTCATTTATGATATTATCTGTGTATTTCTGCATTATTTGTTCTTTTTCTATACTGATATATCTCATTATACAGATTTCTTTTCCTTAATAATTGATAACTCTATTCATATCTCACCTTCTACTAATGAGTTTTACACTTTAATGGTTAAGTACTCGTAAACGAATACTGAAAGCGATATCGACCCTCCCAATTGGGTCCCCAAGTGGTTAATTTGATATGACGGGGCGCGATGTCAGGGACGGATACAGCAAATGATCTTGCGGGGGGGGGGCGACTTTGTCAACTCCCCCCACACCGATAGCTTCGTCTTCCGTGGAATCACCCGTTTTATTAATAGTGGAAATAAAATATTTATGGCAGCGGAAGTATTTATTTTGTTTTCAGTCTTGTATTTAAATTTGTGTAGTTTAAAAAAAATGCATTTCTGTAAACAACATTGCACTGCGTATGAAAATCTTTTACCATACGGGACGAAATGGAATGGAAAGGATAAGTAGTGACAGGTAATGTAAATCCCCGAGATATTAACTAGGAACAGGATTCTAGATATTGTATATCAAACGAAAAAATATTTAACCAGTTGAACGCGCTACTTTACGTATTTCACGAGGTTAAGCCAAATTCCTGGATCAAGTATTTCACGAAGTCAAGTCAAATCCGCCACTGCGCGACGGCGAAGACAAAAAATCGGCCTGTGTGCGGATAGTTTCTGGAAACGTCGCACAGTTCACTCTTTACGCTCACGACGAACGCCAGTTGCGTTGCGTGCCAGACGAGCCGTGTTCGACGGCCTAAGGGCTAAAAAGCCCCGGCAGACAATACTTCCGCTCATCTCCACTAGAGTCATTTTGTGCAGCGGAGCGAATACCAAAACAATAATTCCAAATAGTTCAATGCAATTGTTTAAATAAATCATATTTATATTGTGGAATCATATACTAATTAAATTAATAATGTATTTAAGTCAAATTTTATATATTTACTGTTTTCATTGAATTTAAACTTTACACGCATAAATGAGATTATTCTTTATCATAGCAATGTTTGATACGTTGATATAGCATAATTATGCACAATTTTTTATTTCATTTAAATTTAACTATTATTTTAACAAGCAATTAGGTTTTTAATAACTTCATATACTTGAAATATTTTATATTTCGTCTTTCGCGCACATTTTCATATTAGTTTCAAACCTGTTCGTGGCGCTGTCAACGTCTATCTTGGAAATTTAAGGAAGTACCGTGAATTCTATTATATCACGGCCTGATCACGGCGATAAGTTACGGATTTGTAGATCGTTTGAGAAGCGAGTGATGTGATACATTTTAGTCGTAATTAAAGGAAAAATGTTAGTAATGCCTTTTCTCACAGACTAGGTTCTAGATCACTTCAGTTAATACCTAATCTATAAAAAGGTTTGATTCTGTTAGTAGAATGGATTATGCATCCCTGAGAAATGTGAGTTGGAACGAAATTTCTTACTTATGAAACCGAAATTAATGTCATTTATATACTTTCACTTGTTTCAGTTCAAAGACTTTTTGCAATTGTATAATGCAATATCAGAGTCATGCTTCATTAGATGCATTAACAATTTTAATGGAAGGGATTTATCAAATAATGAGGTAGCTATATGTTTGAATAATTGTAAAAATTTCAGTATTCTTATTTATTACTTCAAAACTTAATTTACAGGCACAATGTGTTGATTCCTGTGTTGGGAAACATGTCAAAATGAACCATAAAATAATGCAGGTGTACATGGAAGTCCAAACTATCATTACCAACAAAAGGATTGAAGAAATGCAAAATGCACAGTCAGCAATTGCTGAATCCCAAGATGTTCCAAAATCCATTGAAACAAATAATAGTAATGATAGTGTAAGCATCGAGAAGAGTACATCATGAAAGTGATTTATTAGTGACAGTGAAATGAATGAAACTAAATCCTGTATTTGCTTATTGACCCTTATTGGTTTACCTGGGAGTGGAAAAACTACATTTTCAAATTATCTTTCACAGCGTTTAAATGTTTCACCCTCATTAATACCGTTTAATTGTGTGATTACTGTATGTTATGATAAAATTCTGTCCTTTCATGGAAGATTAAATTGGAACGATGGCCGAAAACTAATTTTTGCATCTGTTAATGAAATGATTGAAAATTTAAAGAAACATTTTGATCCAGAATCTTTTCGTAAGTACGATTTTCATGTATCTTTATGTGACGAGAACTTTTCATTAAGACAAAGAATATTGATTGTAATAGATGACAATATGTATTATAGAAGTATGCGATACAAATATTTTCAATTAGCTCGCTCTCATAATCTGGGTTACTGTCAGATCTATATAAAATGCAACATAGAAGAATGCATCAAACGCAATGCTACAAGAATAATTGAGGAGAAAATTCCAGATAATGTTATTTATAAAATGGCTAGTAATCTAGAAGAGCCTAATGCTGCAAAACATTCATGGGAGACCTTAAGTTTATGTATTCCTTCTTCAGCCATTTCAGTTTCATTTATGTCAGTTTGCAAGATAATTAATGATGCATTTATTGATTCTGCAACTACCTCTCAGAGCATTAAAAGGGATCAGATGCAAGAAGTATCTGTTTCTAATGTCATACATCAAATAGACTTATTGTTGCGGAAAATTATTGGAAATGAAATTAAGGGAAAACAAAGAACTTGCAATCGGGCAGAAATGAAAGATTTTTCAGCATCACTTTCTTTGAAGAAGCAGATTATTTTCCAAGAAATCAAAACTCACAAAATTTTTATTTCCAAGGAAATTTTAGAAGGTATTGAAGAAGGAAATGATCAAGCTAACGCAGCTCTAGAATCTCTACTCCAAAATCATTTTGATAAATAAAACGAAAATACACAATTTTGAATTTATTCTTTATTTAACAAATTTTGAGAATCCAATGTCCATTGTTGCATTGTTTTTCCTTGATGAATAGTGTTGTAAATATTGTGAATTTTACATACTATTGGTTTGCATTAAAGATGTAAGTTCCTGGTACTGAAACAAATTATACATTATTAGTAATACACCTCAAGCCTTTCTTCATACATATTGATTTTATCAGTTCAGTATCTTCTCCTATTGTTTGTAATCTAAATAGGGGACCTCTCATTACCTCTCACTCACATTGACGAGTTTCTAATGCTTCAGATGTTTTATGCTACCCCCCCCCCCCTTTTCATTGCTATTGTTATAAATAATTTTAGAATATAAGGTTTACTTTAAAAAAGACAGATTTAAAGAGGATAATGTTCACTTTTTTTTACATGTTTACTCAGAAGTCCAAAACAACTTAACATGGAATAATTACTGAAGTATTCACTAATTTTTGCATGATTATTTAACTAGTAAATATGAATTATTCTTTTCTTACTAGAACACTAATATGTTCAATTTACCATGTTTTGTCAGCAAAATTTCCCCCTTGGAACACTTAACTGATCAGATAAGTTTTTAGAGATAAAAAAATTGGGTTGAACCCACGGAAGAGCTCTCTATATTTTCTAATTAATCATTAAAGAAAGTTCTTCTTTATCCCTCTACTAGTGTGAAATTCCTCACCAATTACATAAAACAAAACTGAAACACTAACGTAATGATGGTTACCCCTGAAGAAAAGTGGGTATTATACAATAAAAACATTACTGGCCTAAACCTTTTTTTTTCATTGTAATGGAAAGAAATACGATTTCTCTACAAAAGCCAAATTAACATCCTAGTTCTCTGGACTCTTGCAGATCAATAGAAATAATGAGTATCTGATCTATAAGGTGGTAGTTGTTTCTAATCTTTAGCTATTATATGAAATTTCATAAATGCCTTAATATTTATTTACACCTACAATCAATTATATTTTAAGGACAATACCATTTGATTTTTCATGCCGCCAACAGAGAATTAAATAATTTAAACGTCTTAAATTTAGTATATGGATACAATAACACATGCTTATATAAATTCAAGATTTTAAAATATACCTTGCCAGTCATTTACGAAATATACTTACTATTATATATGTATGAAATACATTGCCTCTTATGAGAAAATAAATCCAGATAATTTAAAAGTTGAATTTTTTAAACAATGCAGTCAAGTCTATATTAATTTTTAAAATTAATTTTAATTTTTTACGAAGCAGATATCTGAAAAGATATTTGACATTTTACAGTGTCTAGTTTGTGTGCTACCCATCAGTCTTCAACATCGTGAGAATTCCTCAGCAACACTGCGCTCGCTACTCACCACATTCAACGTTCTGTGGCGAGTATTACTATAACCTAGGATGATATACTTTTTCTTCACCAAATTCTAAATAAAAATATTACCTTTTCTTTCATGAATGACTTGCAGTCTCTGGCAAAAATGATCTACACCATACACACAAACACTTGAATAAAGGAATTGATAGAGAATGTTCAATTTCTTCATTCGAAACCTTCTAGACCTGATACAAGTGGCATTGTCTGGAGAGTTAACAATCATATTTACAAGTTTGCAGTTGGCTAATGCTCTAGTCTGCAGACAATTGCGTAAAAGGGATACAGAAATAAGAAAAGCAGAGTTGCCAAATAATATTAATGGCAGCTCATGCTACATATGAACAGAGTCAAGTGAGGCCACGTTTTATATTACAATCTTTATAAATAACAAGTTACTACAAATTACATCGTTCTAACTTGCATTATTATCACTCATAAAACTATTGAGAGGCGCAAGGAAGTCTTACTGACCTGCCTGCGCCTAGGACATTGTCCTCTGACTGTGTGTCACCTACTAACTGAATGCACAAAATACACTGGAATACGTAGACAAATTGGTCTGGCTGCAGATTAACCAACAATTCTCGGAAATGAAACGGATGACGTTAATAAACAATTGAATTTCATTAATAGATTGGGGCTCCTCCCACACGTTCTCGGGAGGGATTATAGTATTATTCTTTCCTTTCACTCTTCCTCTTTGTTTGAAAATTATAGTTTTCAGAATTTATTCATTTTTTGATACAATGTATTGGGCACTTTTATTCTGTCCTTCCTATAGTCTTTTAGATAGTTGATGAATTCAGGAGGGTTTTTTAAAGTGGGTATGGTCGAGGTATTCGTCGAGTCCCACACACAGACAAGAGTCATGTCGGCTCTTTCCTATGGTGCGAAACTGCATTTTTTCCCCACCTGCAAGGGCTCTAATGACCTTGATGTTGGCGAGCCCTAAAGCCCCATAAAAAAAAATAACAACACTATTTTGTGTGTTTGAGGCTTTAGTGCTCGTCAATGGCAAGGCCATTAGAGCCCTTAATATACAATAATAATATATAATAATTATTATATATAAAATTATTATATATAATAATAAATATTAATAATAATATATAAATAACACTATTGAGCAAAGCAATATAAATATCAACAAAAAGATAATTAGACTTTCCAATGATTCAACTAACATTACCCGTCAGAACGACCTTAAATTCTTGGGATTTACAAGCAAAATAATTAAATACTCTCACCAAGCCAAACAAGTATGACTTGAACATTCCTTATGGAACATAATGTTAAGGTATTAGGAGCAAATAAGGTTCTTAAATTCCACCCAGGGAAGTCCTGATAACAGAATAAAATTATTTTAAACATGCGGGCTCTTCACTAAAAACTGTGGAACATTTTCCAAAATCCTTTTATCCCATCAGAGCCCGACTAACCTGCTCACTAGACAATCTGATAGTCATACTAATGCTAGTTGTATCTCTAGCAGACATTGAGATAATTGCCCATAATAAAGTCCTATGACAATTCATTAGTGAATAGCAATTCAGAACCACGAAATTGACTGAAAAATATTGAAAAGCATTCTACTTTTCTTAATTTCACACTAAATAAAATCTCCTCCCTTGTTTTGTGCATTTCCTTCACCTAGATTGGAGTCCTTATTCAAAACTTCTCTGCAATAAGACCAATACATTTCTCTACACCCAAAATTACACAAAGAATGGACAAATGCAGTTAAAACTAGCAGCTTCAGGACATGACTAAACAATGAGACATATTTCTATCCTTTTCATCATTAATTTATATGTTAAAAGTAGATTGCATAAAAGGTATGCTTTTAGGGTGTTAAAATATCAAATTAATTAAAAAAATATTATGTATGAATGCAAAAACCAGAGACAGATCATAAACAATACATGACTTACTTCTTGTTCTTTCTCTAACATTTCTGTCAACAGATTATCTAATATATCCTGAAACCTTTGCCTCAGAGCTTGATTTTCAATGTTTGCAATCTCCAGTTCTTGTTGTTGTCTGCGATTTCTTAGATCAGTCAGTTCCTTTTCCAAAATTTCAAGTCTGGCACGAATATTTTCTGTAAATAATATTTTAAAGTTAAATGGCAATTTATTCACACTTGTTCTGAAAAGAAATAGAATAGAAATACATGTCAAGGATTAAGTGAAGTCTATACCATTCTGAACAATCTCCAAACAGGATGGATTTCAAATCCATGAGTTAATTTTGAGGGAAGTTTGAATTTGGGTAAAGCATTAATGTAAAATTAATGTATGTTGTTCATTAAAATCAGATAAAAACTTTTGAACGGAAGATAAATACACGAAAAAAATATTTATTTGATTTCAATGTGGACAACATACTATATATGTTTGCTTTTCATAACACAAACCTCCAGTGTAGCACCAACACAAGCCCCTTTCCTAACTGACCCAACCATTACAACATACAATAAATTGCTATTAATTCAATACATTCTTTATAATAATAACTGAATTAGAAGCAAATGTTTAATATTAAATTGAAACCAAAACCAAACCGATAAGGAAAACAAATTGGTTTAATCAAAGGAAATAAAATTATATGAGACACTGAAAATTTCAATTTCTTTTCTAGGCTTTCAGACAAAGAAAGAAAGTGTTCATAATTCTGATTAATAAGCGGTTTTGTTCTGCAGTAAAAACATTCTTATTATAACAATTCAAAATTTACTCTTATAAGTTGGGAGATACCCATAGGTAGAGAGAAATGAGAAAAAAGTTTTAGAAAAAAATATACAATACAAATTTTCAAAAAAAAACATCAAAACCAGTGAAATATATCGAGTATAACATTTACTAAAGTCTTTGATAAAAATACTAGGAGAAATTGAAACAACACATTAAAATCAATTTTGTTTCTAAGAAAATATCTAGAAGACTTTTACTTCTGTTCCACAAAACAACTAGAAAATATCTTAACCCAAAAATGAGGCTCAAAATTTTACAATAAATGACATACTAACAAGTTTATATCAGTTTCTGTGAAAATTAAAACACATCTAATAGAAAAACACTTCCCATCCAAACCCTTTTACAATTAGTTACAATATCAAAACTTTGATAATAGGCACCTCAAATGCCACTGAGTTACTTTGGATAGGACACTAACTCAACTAAATTTACAGTCACACACTGTACAAGGGACAACATCCTCCATAAGATGTGTGGCACTACCTGGGGTGCTAATGAATAAACCTTAAGTGTCTTTACACTGGGCCTCATTCCACTGAAAAATATTGTTCACCAGTCTGGCTTAATAGCTCTCATGGGGGATAAGCAGTGACACAAATTAATGAGCATCATCACCATAAGGTCCATTTCAAACCACTTTTTACCTGTTCTGTCACATAGCACTGTCCGAGTAAAAAAACGTACTGTACTGGTAAGAGAATACAAAAAGATTTTAACTAACCAAGAACCCATGACCTGTGGTCAAACACAGATATCCATATCAACAGATTTTGCTCTAGATATCCTTCTCTTCTAACTGTCAAAAGTGTAAGATATGAAGACTTCAGTCTCAGTAACTCTTGAGAGCAACAGTGGTCTCACACTTCCCTCAATGTGTGTCAATACCACATACCATAGCATACTCCACAGGTTTGGGACTACCAAGAACATTACAGATATGCCTGAATAGTAAGCACTGGGCATGGTAAGTGTGTAGATGCATTGTTTAAATGGCTGTCCTCTCCAAAGTGTGATTGAGGTAAGATTAAATGACAATTCAGTACATAACCCAGAAATATCCCTAGAGAGCACATCCTACAGACTCGAAAGACTTCCAACTAGGAAAAGAAATTTTAACTGATTACATTTCAGAAAGATCAAGATTTATCATTGTTATGTATTTTAAAATGGTATTAGGATATCTAATCAATGTAGAATTTATGTTTTTGTAAATACTTAATTCAGTAAATGTGCATTTTCTTTCAAAACTCTTGCCATGATGTTAACATGCCATATGACAAATCAATCAATAAACCTTTCTCAAGAAAATACAAGGGAAGTTCTCTTAAATACAATACCAAATGATAACAATAGCATTATTCACCTCTAGGCATGTCTGATCCGGAAGCATAATCATTGTCATCTCCAGAATTCAATTCTGATTTGAGTAAATCAAAATCAAATGAGACTTCTGATTTTACATCTGACTGGAATTCTTGATGGACATCACTGAACTCATGAGGTTCTTCTTTAACTGGTTCTAGTATCGATGATGAGCTAGGCTTCATTCTATCTGCGTAAGATGTTCGAGGATTGAACATCTCTTTTGAAAACTCTGTCACTAACTGGTTTCTGTCACTTGGTACACCCTGCAGGATAAAAATTAAACCAATTTTATGTTCACAAATAAATATTTTTGGCATATAATAGGCACATAAGAGTTTAGGTATGGGTAACAAACAAGATAAACATCATTCAGAGGCAAATAATGGGCTCACAGAAAAACAAAACAGATGGGTTTCAGAAATAATGTATGCTGCAAAGCCAAAACAATATATAGTAATATTTTCCAAAAATTACATGAAATGAAGATGAATAGACATAAATTTGTATTAAAAGACTGATATTTTATGAATAACTATAGAAAAAAATGTATGTATTTAAAAAATAAGCTCAATGACAAAATAATTGCATTATGTTAATCAAAATAATTACATACATATGCATTTGTTTTGAAAGAAAGATAAGAAGCTACTTTCGCCTAATAACCTACTTATGATAATTGAGAAATTTTGTCAGTAAATCTAATTCCTACTCTTTATTGTGCAAAGGTGAAGAAAAGATAAGGATAAAACTAGGGTAACATTTCCAGAGAAACAACAAAAAAGACCAGTTTCTAACAAAAATATAGAGGCAAGATAATTAATTTGTTAAATATTTTTATAACTATATTACCCTGTTTTCTTCACTACAAAAGAGGAGGGGGGGGGGTGAAAGGAGAAAAAACGTATTTTTTTAGAGTGTATGTTGTAGACAGAACATATTGGCTATCACATTTTGCAAATAGGTATAAAGAAAGGGGTACAATTTGTATATAATACAATGAAAATGGTTCTACAACATTCAAAAAGCATTAATAAAAATGTACAGTATGCAACTAACTGTTCATAACAGACAAGATATTAGCTTTTTTGTTTATTTCTTTCATCCAAGTTCCTACCCGACTGAAAAAAAAATTCCTGACTAAATTATTCAATCATTTAGCTTTGTCATTAAACAAATTTCAAACTTACAAATTATTTTGAAATTTTTATTTCAAAACTATTTTCATCATCTTTACCTCATGAATTGCACTCATTAATTGTAACCATGTTTGTAACATATTTCTCACATTGTTTTCTATTTAATTTATATTATTTAAATTCTGACTTAAAATTAAGAAGTTGTGAAAACTTGCAAATGATTTCTTTCACTATAAACCTTAAAAGATTATCAAAATGTGTAAAGAATAACATTACAAATTCTATTTTTTTAAACACACTAAGTGATCTAGTAAAATGAAAATCATTCAGATTTTGGTCCATATTTTTTGATTTACTGATTATTTATGGATTAAAATCAGTAAATCAAAAAATATGGACCAAAATCTGAATGATTCATGGATTATAAAGTTATTTTTTAGAGTTATAATGTACACATGTTTACTTCTTTTCTAGTGTACCAAATTCACTGACTTCTTTAAAAGGGTTACAAACACCATCTGACTAAAACCTATACTGCATGTGAATTGGTTTCAAAACTGCACAATAAAACAGTCCTGCAGAGAAATGATCTTCATTTGAATGAATTGGTGGTATGAGGATGAAGTTGTGAACTTACAAATTTTGCAAAAATTCTCTATAAAAGAATATCAACTTCTGAGAAGTATTTACTAAATATTTTTGATAAGCATTAAATGTTACAATGTTGTTGTTGTTGTTTTTAAAGGTATCATCTTGTCATTCGTTAATAATGTTAACGCTCACAATTGTGCATAGGAACTATATAAAATTTACTCAAAACATAAATTCAATAGATGAACTTGACAATCTGTTTTATACGACAACTTTAGCAACATTAATAAAACTTGGAAGAAATCTTTCATGAATCAGTAGTATTCAGTTGACAGTCATGACATTAACAAAAGAAATACAAACCATGTATATTTTTGGGAAAAGAACTTAGGTCAATTATATTATTTTTAGGAGAATCACACCTGTAATGATGTGGAGTCTGATAATCGACTATCTTCTGCTGAAGGACGACTAGTTTCTTCTTCTAATTCAATAACATTAATGTTAGTCTCCTCCTCTTCTTCATCAGAATCACTCACAGTTCCACCAAATATTTCACGTTCAACTAGAAATTGTTTTAATAATACAGGCAACTTTTAAAGCATATAAAAACACTTTTGTAACACCACACCAGAGAGTACTAACAGGTTTCAGAAAAATAAATACTTTAATGAAATCTTATAATGAAACTTCTCACAAGGGTTGAATATGATACAATAGAAGGAAACTACAACATTTGCAATTTAATACTCACCCACATCAACACTGTGGGGATTACTTGCTTCCATAGAAATATCTCCACTGGGTCCAGGATCTCCTTCTCCTGTCTCACCATCATACTCAGCTTTAACAATACCAGATTTTCTCTCTTCATCTTCACAAATGACTTCCCATTTCACATTTACTGCATCGTTATCAACTCGCAATAATCTTTTCACTTCCTTCTCAATTTCAGGTGCCTCAACATACTTCTTTTTTAAGGTTTTACGAAAGCGTCGACGTCTGACATTTTTCAGAGGTGGAGTAACTCCATGAGGCCACAGAAACTTCTTATCCACTTTATTAGGGTCTTTTTTCTTTGTTTTACTGGGACTCTCCTCATCAGTAGTGGTTTGATCATCATCTTCCTTACAAATTACTAACTACAAACATAATAATACATTGAAGATAAAGGTAAAACAGGGAATTTGTACAATTTCAACGCATAAGAAAAATTGTTATAAAAAATAATACACTCCGATTACCTACCTAAAATATACTTTGCATTCTTAGCAGTTAAAAGATAAAATAATCTTTAATTCTACTGACCACATCCTACCTTTTGCTTTATGAATAGTTAAATGAATTCACACCAGGAAATCAGACGATTGTTAATTAAATATTTATTTGGTTTCTGGTTATGACAGATTAAGGTATATATAGAAAGAAATTAACTCTTACAAAAGAAAATGAGGATTTGATTCAAGTAGGTAACAATTTCAAAGAGGCAATGTAAATTATTCTGTGAATGCACAGTGTAGGCACTACAATAAAACATTAATTAACTGCTGCTGTAATAATAGAATTATAAGGGATTACATGGCCAGTCTTAAGCATTCAACCTTTGATTTAATTTCAATGAGCAAATATTTTAAATGAAACCACCATAAAGGAATACAACCCAATCTCTCCCCTCCCAAATTTCCTTCACCCAAACCACATGGTTAGGTAGAGGAACCACACCACATCATAAAAAATGGTATTAAATAAATAAATACACATTTATAACTCTAATGGTAAGGTAACAATAAAATTCATCGATCTCCACAAGGTATACCGGTACCTGAAATGTTACAATAGTGGAAAAACACATCCCGCCAAACAACAGGGACATTTAATCGCAAAACATGTACAAGATTACAGAAAACAAAACTTTTAAAAGAAACTTCTGAAACTAAAGAAAAGGAAAACTAGAGACACAACATGAGGTATTGCTGCAAAATAAAAATTTAGCTATTGTCACAGCAAGGAAATAGAATCAAGAAATAAGAATGATGAGAAAATACAAGGAAAACATAAAAACATGAATACACCTAATTCCACTTATAAAAGGATGCTAATATGAAATATATAACATTTAAAAGTGAAAATGTGATCACTCCAAACAAATAGTCAATTTGAAAAATGTGATTTGGCAAAAAATCTTTTAATACTTTAGCCGTAAAAAGGCAGCAGCATCTGGCACCTAGTGCCTTTAGTTTAAATAAATGTACCAAAATTTCATTTCAATTATTTCCCATCAAAACAATAATATAATGAAGGCTTAAGTGATATGGTCACTGTAAATGAAAGATATATTTGTCTCTAAAAGAAATCTCATTGAATCGGACAGAAAAGAACAATTTATTTTCGGACACAAATCAGACTACACAACTTAAAATAAGCTTCACGTCTTCGTTTCATTACCAAGATTCAAGACAACAATCCTGCATAGCTAAAATTACATCATAATTTTGTAAGATGATACACAAAATATCAATTGAGTTCAATATTACATAACCTTGCTAAAAATAAGTATACTCAGGTCTTTTCTGTAAAGTAATTATAAATTTATTTTTCATTTACCTGGCATATATCAGCAGTTTTGTAAAAACTCTTGTTGTCAATAGTTTTTAAAGACTCAATTATTGTTGGCAAATCTACAACCTAAAAGAAAAGAAAGTGAATACCTTAATATATTCTGCACAAGAAACCTAGCAAACAAACTCTGCTTTTCAAAATATTACCTTTGCATGAAGTAGCCAATGATCCACCCTCACTTCCCCATATCGCATATCATTTTCCAATCTAATGCTCAGTCTATCTTTGAGATGTACAGCACCACTACGAATGGCTTCTCGAACAACTTTGGCAGGTTCCTGAAATAATTAATAAAATATTTCTTTTTGACAGTCATAAGTCTTCCAAACACATTTGTTAGGTTAACTAAACAACAAATTAATGATAATAACTTTTTGTGGACGGAAAATAATATTTTTAAAACTAAATCCTTACCGGAGGAAGACGTAAAATAAACTGACTTTCTAATTCCGCTGGGGTATCCACTTCTCTTTTTACTTCAGTACCTCTATTCATTTCGACAAATATTCTCTATCAATGAATTATCTCTTCAAACGAAGGGAGGAAACACTTCACTACAATATTTATTCTCAAAACTCAATAACACTCACAAACCAACACCTTCAATTAAAACCAATTTGCAATTTCCATAATTTTCTTAAACTTCCCTTAATACAGAAAAGAAAAAACATTTTATTCAATACTTGCTTTAAATATTCACTAAATGCCTCTAATTATATCCAAAGGATTTCATCCCAACGAGAGATGAGACAGCTGCGCCGAGCTGCGCGAAGCTCCGGAAAGTTATCCGGAATTTACTTTTTATTCTCAACCGATTCGAACGATTTTAGACTTAAATAAAAGGTCTGTCTTCGCTCAATCTCGCTCAAGCAATTTTATACTATGCTCACCCTTCTTTTTAACAGTAAATAAATGAAAATATTTTCTAAATTTTCGACATTTCGGCTGAGCGTAAATCCTGTTAATATGATAACGGAATAATGAACTTATTCTTTAACGATGCATTTTATCATCCACGACTTCGCTCACGCACTACTTTTGAGTACAATACTTTGTCTTTGTATAAAAATTTAAGAAACAGAAACATTGTTTATCACGCATGCACATCGGCACTTGTTACATATCCGGCGCGTAATTTGAATTCTGCTACAATACCAACACAACATAAAGAAGTACAAATTCTTCGTCAGTACAACAGGTCCTATACTCGACAGATAAATGGATGACGTCATTGACATCACAAGCAAGAAAATATTAACGAGTCAACCCTTCCACTCACTTTAATGAAGGATACTAGATGTCAGGGAAAATTTGGGACGTTACAGCATTTTATACAATAATTTTCCCTGTGAAAAGGTGTAGGTGCTAGTTTGAAATAGACATAAGGTAATTTTCTTCTTATCTTTAACGATAATTTTGCAAAATTGTATCAGGGAGTATTATACAGTGTTTTATGGGGTGAAAATTAGCGGCCGAAAGTAGCCTTTCTTTTGAGAAAATCCTTTAATCTAACCAAGAAAATTTTTTCTTCAAGTTGATCTAACAGTTTTGGCTGAATAAATCCCCATAAATGTCTCAAAAATTTCCAAAAACTGTATCAAAATATTAACTGACACAGCACCCAAACCTGTAGTTTTAAGTGACAATTAGGCATATAATTTTGTTGTGTTTAACCCTGAAGAAGGACTAATAAATGTCCAAAACATTGGCAATATGAATAGTATATAATTGGTTATGACCCAAATACTCAATAACCTTTATCCTATATGTCTTGCTATGCTTCTATAGATTTCCACTCCATGGGAACATTAGCATAGGGATGTGATATTTCACTGTCTTCTGCCTATGTTTAACCCAGCCTTTTCCCACTTTGGTGAATGGGTATGGATATATGATGCTTCATTTGGTTTTGGCTGGGGAATACTAGGGTGCCAGATGCCCTTCCTGCTGCACCTCCCCTGATGCGGTGATTATGAATGACATGGAGGTGAATGATTATGAGTGAATGTTGTGGTGGACTGATAGGCAGGGGAAACAGGAGAACCCCAAGAAAACCTGCCGTGAACACCGCTCCATCCACCACCTCAAATTCTACTTGGATTAGACTGGGTTTGAACCGGCGTCCCCAGAGGTAGAAGGCAAGCACATTAGGCACTATGCAAAGGGTCGCCCCTTATCTTCCGCCCATGCATTAGGTAAAAAATTATATACTTTATTTTTAATATCCAATATTATAATTCAATATTACCACTTTCGTCCTCTCGTTAGATACCACTGAATTTTCTTAATTTCATACATGTTATAGTTTTAAATGGAACACTGAAATGTTTTTGGTTTCATATGAATTACCGTGGAAATTAATGACAAAACGTTTCTTTTAAAACATTATTTGAAATGACACCAAAGGGCTACTCTAACAAATTTCTTAAGGGAGATAATTAAAAATCGTAAAACAATTTTTCTTGATCTTTAAAAAATTCGTACTGGGGGTACCTTGCATCAGGGGGAACAAGGCAATTGCGCCACCCGAACCGCCAGTAGTTATGATTTAATTCATTAGATTTTAAAAATTTGTAGTCAAAAATAAATATATCACAACACTGGGATCAATTTCTCATCGATTTNGTCGATTTTATTATTTTTGAAGTAATTTTCTTATTAACTTTTCATAATATAATATTTTCTCTTACATTTAATAACGTAAGAGAACGCGACGAAATAATAAAGGTGTCTGAGGAAAAAAAATTATTGAAGATATCAAGGTTAACCGGTTTTAAAAGTTTACTGCTATAACAACATTTAGTAATTGACGTTGTTTGTGATATCTATGAAGTCCTCAACCATTTACCTCTCGAGAATAGCAAATGCATTGACGGAGTATTTGAGCTTGTTTAAGTTTTGTTGCTACCGTGGCAGAATTCAAACCATGCGCTAATTCTCTATCGGATTTGTAGAAAATGCCGACGTGCACGCGTAGTAAATAATGTTCCTGTTTTTCAAACGTTATTGCAAAAACAAGTTATTACAATCAAAGGTAGTGGGTGAGCATAATCGGGGAGGTCAAAGTAGATCATTAAAAAATAGTTCCATTATTTCATATTAACAGGACATACGCTTAGCCGAAATGTCGAAAATTTAGAAAATATTTCCATTGATTAACTGTTAAAAAACGAAGGGTGAGCAAAGTATAAAATTGCTTGAGCAAAAGGAGTAAAGTCAGACCTTTCATTTAAGCCCAATATCGTTTGAATAATGAAACAATTTCTTATCGAAGGGTTTTGACCTCCTTGACTTAGCTCACCCATACATAAACATAACAAGCAATGTCAACTACTAATTTTTAAATTATTGTTGTATTTGTAAATGGGAAATGTAGCGTGTTATTGAAGCTTATCCACGTGGAGCGATAGGAGTTGGGTGGAAGGGTATTGTTAGTAGGTGGGCCGCTTAGCTGGGTTTACCAACAACTTGGCCCACGCGGAGGGGTATAGTAATAGGTAGTTATTGATACTACGGGGAGATGGAAAGAGGAACGAAGGTTTACTTTCCAGAAGTCACAGCTATATGAACTGGGACATTAATGTGAAACGCCACTAATTTTCTGACCCCATCGTGAATCGAACCCGAGATGACATGGTGATGAGCGACAAAACTACCACCTCAGCCGCGAGTGGAGCTTCAACTAATAATGTTGTCATAGCGGTGCACAATGCAAGAAATTGAGCTAAATATAGTAATTTAGTACACGAAA
>NNCF01129461.1:9607-24835 GCA_002313205.1 Laupala kohalensis
CATAAGTGTGGAGATTTCATGTTTCATCGTGATTAAAGTACAGTCTTTTGGCTACACACTTACGTTCTACTCTTTCTTAACAAAAACTTTATTGTATTCCTGAGATAAGGAACACTTTTTTCTATATTTTTCTACATACATGGTGTGCATTAACTTTCCAAAAGTATTTTTTTGGTCTTTCATGCCCTTTTTGGAAACTTTTCTTGATTTGCTATATTTTTTGTACTATGTTTTGTGTCCCTTGTTTTCTTTCATTTTCCACAAACAATATTTTAAAGTTTTTTTTGTCTGATTCTTTTATTGATGTGTAGTTGTAAAGGTGGAGAATGTTTAGTTTGTTACAATTTTTTATTTGTAAGAAATGACTACTTTAAACATGTTTTGCAATTGATTCAGTAACTTTCACTTTTATTAGACTCAAGGAAAAACGCCAAAGTAGCAATTGGATTTAAAAAAATATTTATAAAACTGTGTTTGTGATTTGTTTTCAGTCTTCAGACGAAACTTAAACTCGCTGAACACTGAAGAGGAAAAGGAATTCAACAAAACTTTTGAAGAAGCTAAATCGATGAGATCTGAGAAATGTGGTACAGTGTTTAGCCCTGAGAAGAACTACGAGAGTAAAAGTTCACTAGAGAAGGGGATTTCTAAAAACAATCCTCAACCGATTTTTGTTGAAGGTAAAAGTGTGAATCCTGAAACACATTTTCACATAAGCAAAACCCCAATTTCGTGTTATGTTTGCAAAAAATACTTTCGAGAAAAGAAACATCTCAAAAAACACGTTCGTTATCACATTGCTGAGAAATCACTGTCTTGCAAAGTCTGTAATGCTGGTTTCACTTACATTAGTAGTCTTAAAAGACATATGCGAAGTCACACAGGCGAAAAGCCGTACTCTTGTAATGTCTGCCCTGCATCATTCTCACGAAATGGTGATCTACGAAGGCATACGCAAACTCACACAGGCGAGAAGCCTTACTGTTGTGATGTCTGTCCAGCATTATTCTCACGAAATAGTGATCTACGAATTCATATGCGAACTCACACAGGCGAGAAGCCTTACTGTTGTGGTATCTGTTCGGCATCATTCTCAAAAAAGGGAAATCTTCGAAAGCATATGTTAACTCACACAGGCGAGAAGCCTTACTGTTGTGATGTTTGTTCAGCATTATTCTCACAAAAGGTTCATTTACGTAGACATGTGCAAACTCACACAGGCGAGAAGCCTTATTGTTGTGATGTCTGTCCAGCATCATTCTCAGATAAAAGTACACTTCGAAATCATATGGGAACTCACACTGGCGCGAAGTCTTACTGTTGTGGTGTCTGTTCGGCATCATTCTCACAAAGGGGTAATCTACGAAGTCATAAGTTAACTCACACAGGCGAGAAGGCTTTTTTTCGTGACGTCTATCCTGCATTATTGTCACAAAAGGGTAATCTATGAAAACGCTAACTCTCACAGGCGAGAAGAGCATTCTGAAAAGACATAAGAAAACTTACTTTGGCGACAAACCCTCTTGAATAGTCTGCGAAGATTTATTCTCTTTTAAGTGAAATTTTGTAATGCACATGCGTTCTCACAGTGGCTGATATTCGTTATTCTGTAACATCTTTGAAGCTTCCTTCTGTCAAAAGGATAGTCTAGAAGAACATTTGCGAACTCTCACAGTTAAGAAACCGTACTTTTGTTCCTTCTGTAATGTTTCTTCCTCAATAAATGGTTATTTGAAAACTTATATGTAGACTCGCACTGGGTCAAGCCTATCTAATATGTTGTGTACTAAGAATCAAGTAGCAAACCATGACATCAATTGCTGAGCTGATATTTGGATTTGTAGGAGAGTGTTAAGTCATTGACGATAATGACATAAGTACTTGAGTTTGAAAAACACTGAAATTTATAGAAATACTCACACGGACAGCATAAAGGTTACTCTATTGTATTTGAAAAACTCCTATTTTTGTAATCTAACTAATATACAGGAATGCTAGAATTTTTTTCCATTTAATAACCGTATATTTTGATATGGTCTGCAGGGTGATATTTTGGTCTTGTGACAATGCACTAATTCACCATATCACTAGCGAGTATACAATGAGTGTGTTTCAAATTCTTGTAGAACTTTAAAGGTGCAATTATACCTTGAAATACATATATAATAATTTTTATAAATAAGTTTTCGTATATACTTGTGAACTTGTTATTATAATTATTATTGCAATATATCATTTTACTTATTTACCTATAAAAGATTGAAAGAAAGAAAAAATAATAACATGCATATGATCTCATAGAGGATCAAATGACATTTTCAATGGAGATGAGCTTTTGTTAAATCCCATGAGAGTGAGAAATTAAAGTGTTGTTCACTTTTCCTTATGCTCTCAATAATATAACAACAACAAAATTTTAATATCATGAATCTGCTATATTTAATCATCTTCTCCTTGTTAATAAGAATTTTGTGAACACAATCCTTTATTGAATCATATTGACATTAGTTTCCCCTGTTGGTAGATGGCCTAGTGATGAATATTTTTGTGTTTTATCAGTGTCTTTTCATGTACTCTTTTATTGCTTTATTGTAACAATACAACTATGATATATTTTTATAAGACTTTGCTATTATGAACATGTGTATTCGATTGTGTTTATAGTTTTATGTTTGCTAGTTTATTTTAATGTTTTTGTTAACAATATTGTATTGTCAAAAAAGCAGAATCAAACCTCCTGTAATCACTTTGAGAAATATAATCCTTCACATATTTGTATTTCCCATTTGTTTTTTATGATAAATATATTGTTATTAATATGAATCTCAGGTTTTGTTTCAGCACTTTTCCTTTCGTTGAAGTATTGTCAGAGTGACGTGTGAATCATTTAATAACAAGTTTGAAGCGCAAAGGAATAAAAGAGGGAAGGAATAGGGAGTTCGATCGTGTTATGGTGATGGGGGAGGGAAGTACAGCAACATGACTTAGCGGATGCCGCAGATACTAATAAAATTGTTAGCCCTCGGGCCACCAAATGTCGCGCTAAACGTTGCCTCTTTTTTTAAAATCTGGAGATAGTCTTAAGTAGTATTCTTTGATCTGAGGTCTCTCTAACCTAGAAACTAAAGTACGCGTTTTTAAACCCACAAAGTAGAAAAACCAATTAAAGAAAAGGTTGAATGGAAAACAAGAGAACTTCAACTGCTCGCAATGTGATGCTTCTGTCATTTCTGAAACGGACTTCGATCAACAAACTCATAGTTCACTTAGATGTTGTCTGTGCTTCATATGTGGAGTATTCTCCGGATGTGATTCTCAACTAAAGAAACTTGAAGCGAAAAACCTTTTAGATGTGAATTCTGTGAAGCTGCTTCTCTTGAAAGAGCAGTTTGAAAAGACACAAAGATGGGAAACCATTTAAGTGTACGGTGTGTGATGCCTCGTTTTCCGGAGAATGTACTCTAAAAACTCACATGTTTATTCACACTGGTGAGAAACGTTTCAAATGTGAACTCTGTGATACATGCTTTTCTTGAAAAGAAACGAGTATCCAAATTTAAAAATTTAATAAACAATATTTTTAAAAAAAAGTTTTAAGAGCAAAGGGTTTTCTCCACAATGTTCAAGAATGTGAATCAAACAACATAAATGGAGAGATACAAACCAAACAATTAAACTAGGATGGTGAACCACAAGGTAAGTTTTAAAAAATGTAAAAGTTAATAATGAAAAAGGGAAAAACTGAGTTTCGCCACATTGATGAGAACAATGAGCTGATTTACTTTCTGGGAAGCAAGGGACAATCCCATTAATTCCAATTAAAGTATCGGAAGAAAAACTAGAAAAGTGGAAAAAACACTTTAACATAACCAACTAATAAAACAGTGATTTGAAATATATTTTTTTGCCAGAATAAATGTAAAGTCTGTGAATGTAATTGTATTGGAAAATGAAAAGACCACTTAAGACTAGAATTAAAGGTTGTAAGTAAAATATTTATAACAATATTCTTTCAGTTGTTTCACACCATCATTTAGAAAATGGTCATTAATTTGATTAGGAAAATACAAAATAAAAAAAACTTACTATTCAGAATATTGTTTACAAACGTGACATTTATGAGATGCTGTTAATTAAAAGTTTAAAAATTACCATTAATTAACTAAGTGATACCTTAAAGTAACCCAATATTTACAAAATTTTATTCGATCAATTTTGATTGTTTCTTGGTTTTATGTTCTGTGACTCTCAGTACGTTCTTTGCTATTTGAATGCTTACACTCACCTCAACATTGAATGTGCCAGTAGTACCTTTTACTGTGATCCTTTAACTTTGTCTTGACCTTTTACTCCTAATGTTTTTAACTCTCTTGTTAAATATACTAATGTGTATTGAAATGTTGTAAATTTTATAAGTTTGAAAGTGTTTCTATTGATTTTATGTATTTTATATTGTAATTAGTGGATCTTACATGTATTTCCACTAAGTATACTATAATAAATTGTTTGCTTTAGAAGGGCAATATATATGGATAATGTCTGAACAGTAGTGAAAAAATGACAATATAACAATGTGAAGAATGTATTACAGAGAAGAACTGAAACAAAGATGTTTTCTATCCATAAAAATCGCCCAATTTGAAAATTTCAAAGGAATCTAGATGAAAACAATTTATTCAAAACATAAAAAGCTGAAAAATTTAAGACGATAACAAGTTTTCAATTTTTTTCTCCAAAATTTACAAAAGTGAACTACAACTGTTTATTTGAATGTGACACTACTTAAGATAAAGAAAGCAAAACAAAAGAAAACAAAACAGTCATGTAAATATATTTTATGTAAAACAGATTCATATATTTTTATTAGACCAGTTATATTCAGAATTCCTTAATCAAGGATGTGAGTCCTGTAATTCTCTGTACAGTTACTATTATTAAGTTAAACAAAAATATCAGATATGTTAATTTCTTAATTTTCATATCAGGAAACCAGAATTAAATATTTGTTCATTTCTAGGGGGAAAAAAATAAATTTATTTCAAGAAATAAAATTTGTGGATAACAACATGAAAAGATTCTTGCCATTTTAATAATATTCCTTTAAAATGTTGGGCCGCAGTTCGCTCTGTTCGGCATGACTCTTCATCTGTATAGTTGATACCCCCATATTCTCAAATGAAATCAGAAACATGCCTATAATTACAAACTAATTAGGAGCTAATTTGGAGCTGACATTAAAAATTTTGAGCTCTACCAGAAATGGTCCAAGTTGAATTTTTTAAAGGGGACGTGACTGTTTGTTTTTCTAGATTCTTCAAAATATTTAATTCGAAAATTTTATAAGAAATAAAGTTGTAATTCTCTAATTGTCATGAACATTGACTTTCAATCAATTCCAAAGTAAATGTTTGTTTTAAATTAAGAGTCAAGAGAGTAATTATCAACTGTCTCTTAGATATTCAAACATTTTTCAAGGTAAACATTAATTGTTTACTATTTCTTAAATATTTTTGTGACATATTAAAACAGAAAAAGATTAAATATCATGATAAAAAAATTTGTCATTGATGTTTTATTACTTCACAGATACCAATATTCCATTGAACAAATCTGCAGCCTTTGTGACCTGAACAAATGGTTGTTGAAGTAATCAGAATTATGGTTTGATTTTTCTGAGTAAAATGGTTTAATGTTTAGCTATATTTTTACAAAATTTTGTGATATTATGAGAATTTTTTTGAATTTTAAATGAAGCATTGAAAAAATATAGTAAATTAGTTGTAATGGACAATAAGTACAATTGTTATTGAACTTAATAAAAATTGAGAACGGATGATGAGTTTTTTTGTGAACTACTTACTTGTGTTTTCGTAAGCAAATTTGATAATTCTGAAGAAAGACTGCATGAGGACTGGGAATGCGCTCCGATGCCCTGTTGTCACTAGTTGGTGGAGGAAAGTTTATAGTCTGTGAGGTTAGTCGAAAATCATTCCGTATTGTGCTTTAGCGTATGAGAGTGTTCGCTTTTGTTTCTATATATACCCAATCTTGTACAATTCTGAATGATAGGAATTGTTTTATATTGTTCAATAACATGAAATTAATGACGAATAAGATAACTAATATTGTTTCAAAACATGTTATGTAATCGATGCATATGTTGTCACATCTTTTCTAATATTAACCTAATTTTTGTAAATAAATTCCGTATATTTTTTACCGTGTTATAACAGTGGTAGTACAATATGTTTCTCAAAATACTAAATAAAGTTCGATGAAATTATCAGAGTATAAAGTTGAATTATGTCCCTTTTTCCTGTTACTTAGATCTATCTCCAATGGCAAGCTACATTCTCAAGTTTTACCCTCTGTTAGTATGAGAATCTTAACCAAAATTCTTTGAATAATCCTATTTATTCTTGTTGAAACGTCATATTTGTGGATGCTGTAAATAATCTCTGAAATGATATCAAATGAAAAAGAAGCTTTGAAAGTACAGGACAGAATAAAACACTTACTTGAGTGGTCTGTTCAAAATCATCGTAATCTGAAAGTCTTCACCAGGTCAATAGAAATTCACCACTTTAGTTCATAATTAAATGACAAAAAGAATCATAAACTGTATGAAATAAAGGTCACATCACAGTTAAATTTTGATAACGTCTCATTTTAATATCCTCCCATTTCATTTTCTGATCATCATTAATAAAATGATCAAGAATTACACTACTTTTATCATTTATTGTTAACATTCTTCCTAAGAACATTAATTGTAATCTTAACACAAAAATTTTTCATTTAATTTTTACCTTTTATCTTTTTCTTTTGTTATAACACCACTGGATATTTTCTTATGTTTTTTCCCTATTTCTTATTTTTCATCCCCAATAATTTACAAAGCTTGCCTGCATGAAACATGTTGATTGCTCGTAAATGCTGAATTAACTTTTTCATTCTGATATTTTGTTTAATCTGTATCATAATTCACAATATGTAAAAGAAACTTTAATTGTTTACTAGTACTTTTAAATTCTCTGGTGATATTTCAAAAGTGAAAACGATAATTTTTTGTTTTTTATTACTTCACAGATATCTACATTTCATTGAACGCCTTGGCAGCCTTTGCAGTCTGAATGGTTTTTGAAGAGTCAAAATTATGGTTTCATTTTTCAGGGTAAAATAGTTTAATGGCTTAGCTTTATATTTACAACATTTAGTGACATTGATGTGAGTATGACATATCCTCTCTGATATAAGAGAAAGATAAGGATCCGGAGTACAGTTTTTACCAGACATAAAAAATTGTAATTTCTGTTCCCTGAACTGTAAGGAATCGTTTCCTTGTCATTCATGCCACTCTTACTTTCATATCACACTGCACTGTCTAGTAATTAATTATTCATATTTTCTGTGAATACATCATATTTTGCATATTATTGTAGTACACTGGATGGGTTCTATTTTCAAGTAGAGTTTTGTCACCAGTGTCGTTTGACCTAAAAAAAATAGAAACATTTACTCAATTATAAAACTATCTTTGTGATCAATACAAATTAAACAAGACATGTAAACATTTTACTGTATCTATCTCCCACCCTTGTGCAGGGAGTGAAAAGAAAATGTATGGTTTTAAGTTTCTACCAAATTGTTCTCACCTAATCTCTTGCAGTTATAATAAATTTCAGCCTATGCTTACCAAAATATAAATAAATGAGGATTATATTTTATAAATTCTAAATATTTAAAAGACAAACATGAATAACTTAAGATTTGTTAATTTTTAAATCACTAAATATAGCAACAAATTCAGTGGATTTGGACTTGGAACCTGAGGTAGAATGGAATTTTCTCAGTTTCTAGTTTTTTTTCTCCCAAGAAGCAGACTCAATTCATAACTCAGTTGATACACAGTTTATTCAAAATGAATGAAGGAGGAGACTCCCTTTTTCTAATTATTTTGGGAATTTCATATTTAATGCTATTCTCATAAAAACTCTCCCATTCTGGATACGAATAAATTCATAGTTTTTACTTTTAGCAATCTGCTTAGTTTCCCATAGCAGTTTGGCAGTATAGGGTGTGAGATGCTTGTTTATGTATATCTTGTTTTCCTTCATATAATCCTTCCTATGTTGATAAGTTACTAGCTTTTTCTTAAATTATTTACTTTCATATTTAATGGATGTTTTCAAACTGTTTTGAATATTCTTCTTCAAATATTTAACAAACCCTATATTTATTTCTTTTATGTCCTTCAACCCTGCTCCTTCAATAAAAAACATCAATCTTTGTTTTACTCAGAGGTCAGACCTGCAATTTCAACATTATTCTTTATCATATTATATTCTAGATCATTTCCTCTTTTGTTCAGTTCATTAATTCTTTGGTCTTTGCTTTAGCTTTGCTTTCAACATTTTGCTTTGCTAACTTAAAAAGTATTGATATTCTTCTTAAATGCTTTTTTTATTTCAAACCCACTTGAATTTGAAGATTCCATTTTCAAAATGACGGTAAAAATAGTACCAGCTGTCTATTTCACTCAGTAATTTGCTTATCCTTAAATAAAATTCAGTACTAATTTTTAGATTGTAAGGGGGTTATTGTTTCAAGGCAACAGGGACAAAGTTATTTTGGTTTATTATATTATAAAACCTAATGTTTCTTTTTGTGTTACATTGTTTGTCAGCACATTTATCTTGGATGTCTAGAAACTGACAATACCATCATCAGTTATATATTTAATAAACATAAACAAGCTCTACTTACAAAACAAAACATTATATAAACCAGTAATGAGTGATATATGTAATTTCCAGGATGCTCTTGGCGTTAAGTGAGACTCATCTACACAAAACTCCATTTTTAACATATTTTAGATATCTGTAAGATATTTATGTTAAAGGTAAAAAAGTTATAGACCCCTTAAGAATCTCTTCAAGTCTCATTAAACTCTTTGAAAAAAGTTATTGCAAAGCCAACATGCAATTTCTTGGAACAACTTAATGTGCCACACTCCCAGTGCAGATCCAGAAATAAAAGGTACACAATTACAGCTGCAGGTGACTACATACATGACATAATCCTCAATATTTAAAACAAGAGGATGAAAATGATGTTATATTCACTCTACTACAAGATTTCTTTCTCATGTTGCTTGATACAATAACCTTATTTTTCTCTCTTATCAAGGGGAAGAAAATTCATCAAAAGCTCCCACTTCCCTCTGTGCAACAAGGAATAAATTTTTGATTGTATGAAAATGTGACCATTCTGATTATTGGAAGTAAATTAAATATATTAGATCATAACATTTCTAGTTAGGGCAAAAAATAACATGGAATAAGTATTTTTCTGAATATTAGATACTTGTACATGAGAACTTGTTATAATCATAAATTCTTATATTCTCTCCCATTCACACGGAACAAAATTTCAAGATTTACACTACAACAAGTTGTTAGTAACAAGTAGAATTCAGGTGGATGACTATTATCGCCCAGTAAAGAATATTTCTGATAATGTTCTCGTGTTGATCAGGAATGTTTTGAATCAATGTTTTTAATAACAGCAATTTAATTTTTAAGTGAAGTGTACAGAGATTGTAATTTTTTCTTCTTAATACTTTTTTAACAGTGATGTAATTGAACAGTTTTATTGTTTGAGCCATTATTTCTTGTTATCCTATAGGTATTCAGTACCAGTTTAGTAATACCAACTATAAATAAATTTGTTAAGGAAACAACTAGGTGGACTGCAAAATTTCTTGTATGTTCTAAATTTTTATCAACTTGAATGACAATTTGGGCCCATAATTTTAATTATTATTTGTTACCACTAATTTAAAATATGCTTTATAAATGTTTGAACCTTAATAATGTAGCTTTTTGGCAATTTTAATACATTTTTAAGTTCATATTTCCTCTCTTGTGTTCTCTTCACTTTTTTACTATTTTCCATTTTCTTCAGATATTTTGTACCATTTCTCTTAAAACCTTTACTATTATAATAATTTTTAAAATACTTATCAAGTTAATTTTTAGAAAAATGGAAACAAAAAACCAATTTTCTTAGTTTTGTAGAAAAATACATTTCAAGGACACTTTCACATAATTATAATATTTTGTAACACAAATGTATGAACTCACTCATTATAAGTAGAATGAAGGCAATTAATCTTCCAAAGTCTTTCATTAAGAAAGAATTAACACTAACTTGGGAAAATAATAGGTTTTGATTTAACTGGTTAGAGTTTTGACCAACAACTATCCATTTGGATTAATTAATAAAACCACAAATAGAATTATTTATAATATAAAAAAGAATACTGGAGAATCAGAACAAAATATCAGAATAAAAAAGTTTATGCAGTATTTTTGAAAAATCAATATGTTTAAGGCAAGCTTTGTAAATTATTTGGGAAAGAAAATACAGAAATTGTGACAACACAGAGGAAAATATTGGATGGTATTATAATATAGAACTAAGATAAAAGGGAAAAATTAAATGAAAAAATATGTGTTAAGATTAGAATTAATTAGCTGAGGAGGAATGTTGACANTGAATATCAGAAAATGAAACGAGGGTTGCGGGGGATATTGAGATTATGGATAAAGAACAAAAATTTGGAAAAAAATGATATATATTAAAGATATATAGAAACTTGTCATAATTGTATACATTTGCTGTGAATATGCAAACATTATTGAAAGATTGCTGGTATTTTTTGTTAATGTTTTGCATACAGTTTATTATTTTTTTGTCATTTACATATGTATCTCAGTTGTGAGAATAAGCTTGCCATTGGGGATAAATGGAACCTAAGCAACAGGAAAGGGAGACATAATTCAACTTTGTACTCTGATAAATCGATCGAATATATTTCAGTACTTTGACGAACATTTGTACAATCACTGTTATAAATACAGTAAAAGCCATAGATTTGAATTCTCAGAGATCTTTAGGGTTAATATTAGACAAATCATGACAACTTATGAGTCGAGTACACAACATGTTTGGCAACAAAATTAGTTACCATATTCCTCATAATTTCACGTCATTCAACAGAATCTGAAAACTCAACGAGAATTGGATGCACAAAACGAACGCGAACGTGTCACAAAAGAGCATCAACCCGCGATTCGATTAGTTCATGGCGTCTTTCCTCAGAAGGACGATAGTTTTAACAATTTAACTCTACATGTCACATCTTTCCACTGTTAGCCGTTAGTAAACAATTCATGAGCAAACATTACGTAATACGTATCAGAAGGAAACGTACGTCATCAACTGTGTGTTTCATTCTCCAGCGCCTGGCAAGATTTATGTTGACCCCTCCACTCTCTAAATGTTCATTATTCGGTACCAAATGTTCTTTGCGATCTCATAAATATAAATAAAAAGTAAATTTATTGTCAAAAAAGCAGTTACAAAGTACGTATGACCACGTGGAGAACAATAAACGAATTTACCTTCCGGAAGCAAGCAAGGGACCATCCCATGAATTCCGATCAAGGGCTCTAAGGCAGAGGCGAATTAAAATATTTCAGCAAAAATTCCTAGATAAGATAAGAAGTTAGCTGCGAGTTATAATACTGATTAAATGTCAATATGTTTGTAATTTAACATAAATTAATTATACATGTACAAATAATTATCGAACTAGAGATTATTCTGTGTATTGTGTTTCAAAATCATAAGAATTGAAATAACAATAAATTCACGATATGCAATTCATTCAAGAAAATAGTTTTTGAAATTGTTATAAGTTATTTAAAAAGTTTTACAGCAATGGCGTGTTAGAGTACAAGACGAATTTAACTTTTATTAAAATCAATAAATTCTTTTTCATTGTTGAAGCACTGATGCATGAGGTAGTTTTAGACCGCGAATTTGACGAGATTCAATTTCATAATATCTTTAATATTATTGGGCAGGGAATTATATAGAACGATTCCCGAGTAATATGGTCCTTTTTGGCAAAGAGTGGTTGACACTCTAGGGCGATGAATATTTTTACTATTGGAGTATTGTGTTCGTGAATGAGACTGTTTCGTATAAAGCAAGGGTAGCACTTCAGTAATTCGATCATAACAAACTCGACCGTTTCATAAATGTAAATGCAGGGAAGTGTTAAGATATTGAATTCCTTGAATACAGGTTTACAAGAGTTTCGGGGGTGAGATTTACAAATTATCCGAACTATCCTCTTCTGAATTCTAAAAGTTTGATTACACTGACTGGAATTGCCCCAGAAAGTAATGCCGTAACGTAAATGGGAGTAAATGTTTGCAAAATATACGCAACGGGAAATACGTAGACCAACTTCGTAAACTAAGATTCGTAATACGTAACACAATTCGCTTAATTGGGAATTAAGATTGTCAACGTGACAATTCCATTTGAGGTCTTGAATTGTTGTTATTCCCAGTTTTTATTTCACCAAGGTGTCTTTTCTGCATTGAAACCTATTTTTGCTGACTTTCGAACTGACCGCGCCCCCTAAAAAAATCATTTGAGCGGTTTCCGTCGGAGCTTCAATTATTTTATGTTAGCTTAAAATTAGCTCGTGTTTATAGACATTTTTCTGATTTCATTTCAGAAAATGGGGGTGCCAACTATACGGACGTCATGACTTTCCAAACCACGACCGCCTTAATAATTTCACCACAAAGTATACGCGATCAAGCGCGCTGTTTCCCTAACGACTTGTTAAGACGTCAAGATGGTGACCTGTTGGGAAATTCGTTCAATCTTGTGATTATAGGACGGACGGAGTTCCATTAACTTGAGTCTAAAATATAAGTAAAGTAAATTTTCTAAACAATTCTGTTGCTGAGTTCATTTGCAGGAGATAACGTATGTATGTTAAACGCAAGAATTTTGGAACCGTAATATATGTAAATGACTTAAAATTGTAATGAGTGTTGTGCAATATTTTAATGTAACGCTATTCGTGATTTTGTATTTTATTGTATCACCAATGGCAGGATGCGTGCGTTTCTGTTCTAGATCGTGTTGAAAATGTCAGGCTAATTGACACTGGACTTTCCATTTTTCTCTCTGCAATGCAGACACTGGAATTCGTGGAAATGTTCGTTCAGTTAGAAAATTGTCAATGGAATATGTTTAGTAGACCAATCACCCTTGCAGCCCAGATTTAAACGTAGGATGTGTTTAATTTTGTTGATATGTTATATTATTGTATGTATATTTTGTTAGGTTATGTAAACTATAGAGCCCGTTTATATTTTGCCTGCTAATAATTATCATTATGAAACGCAGCAATTGTATGTGAATCCTTGGAAAATGTAGGAGTTGTCAGGTATCTAATTATGATCTTGTTTTTCAAGATACNGTTTTCAAGATACGAACTTTTGATTAATAATTAATTAGGTTTCCAGAAATGTCTAAAAATAACTGCACTTGGAAATGTATATAAAAGTTTTGAAGAAAGTGTTTGCCTTCTATGAGAAATGTGGAGAAGAAAGACTGATATTCGTGATGTAAAGGAGGAAATTTCTTTCAATGTTTGTGAAGAGATGGTGATGACAACTTTAACCTTTCAAGGAGAAATTTATTCAGAGGAGTCAAGAAAAGAAAAGTATCTACACCTGATAATGACATTGATACAAAATCAATAAATTCAAATGCAACTGTTCCATATCCTTTAAACGAGCAGGGTCAAGGATGTGTAAATTATAATGGAACTCCATTTGTCTTTGTTGGAATGAAAATGGGAAGTCCGGATTATGATTATAAAAAGGTGGCATCCTTTGCAAATTCAGAAAGAGAATATTCCTGTGAGGAATTTCCCAGCAACCATGAAAGAGAATGTAATGTAGATCATCAATGTTTAGAGGGAAAATTGCCAAGGAAACTGAGCAATATATCTTGTATTGAAATCAAAATGGAATGTGAGGAAGGCAGTCAATGACAATTGACATGAACAGTAGGTTGGACACAATTTCTGTGGTACATGGATGTAATATGGGATATTCAAATAATCAGTATATAAGAGAAATTGAGTGACAAGAATATCCCATCTTGAATATAAAGGAAGAAGAAGAAAAGACTGACAAGTAAATACAGTGAATGTTAAGAATTCTGATGAGAAATTTTTCTGTATTAATATTACTGTTCTATTCATTCTATGCCTTCTTTGTTACTTTCTTACCCATGCTATAAAACTTTTGTTAAGATTTTGATAAACTATGGAAAGAATTTGTTTGATATGTTACAATTCTATTTTATTGTCTCATGGTATCGGTATGTTACATAAAGTTACAGGAAACAGATTTGTTGAGATGAAGAACGATGAATTTCTATTGCATAAATTTTTGGGTGTTTTCAGCGTTGGTACTAGGTCAAGAAAAATGGAAAATAAGGTATTCCTTGAGGACAAAAATTAAATAACTTCTTGTCCAAAAACATGGTTTATTTTGTACCACAGTAAGTTTGAACTCACATTCATTATAGAGATCAGAGAAATTGAGAGAAAAGGCTTAGATGTGTAATAATATTTTTTTCAGTACTATTAGTTTTATTGCTTAAAACTGTTTCCAATTTCCAATATAAATTAGGTTTTTCAGCATTGCAATGTTTGTTATATATGGGTGGAGTTATTAGTAACCATTTGCGTTGTATGCATTATTAGTGTTTTAAAAAGACAGAGTAACTTGTTAGTAAGTTTTGATTATTGTTAAAATTACTTGCTGGCTTACATATTACAAGAGGAACAGTGACTACATTTGCAGCATGTACTGCTGGATGCTTTGCTGAACAGAAGCTTAGGAATGTGTAAATAAAATCATATGCTTCCGTTGTGATGTTTGTTCTATTGGGACGTTTTATAACAACTTCAAAATATTGTATTGTTTTAATTCAATATGTTGAGTATGCTTACTGGTTACTTTTCTTGTTCTTATGCAACATCTGTCTCCAACAAAATTCCAATAGTTTCCCAACAATACTTAATTCTTTATCTTGAAAAGTTATGCTTCTGCCATAAACGGTTACTGTTGTTTTTCTTCATAGACTGACGTAGTTAAGGTGTAATTTATTTTGATTTTTCATCGTGATATTGAGTTAGAGCTCTTCAATTTGTGACAAAATTTCCAGTTTTTACCCACTACAATTGCAATGAAGAGTCCTACGGTAAAATATATTATACAAGTTTCTAACTAAATTTCCTCCCTTTTGATTCAGTGCAAATTGAAGTGAAGGAAAAAA
>NNCF01129462.1:7869-56285 GCA_002313205.1 Laupala kohalensis
CGTGATGAGGTTTCCATTTCCGTTAAAACAGTATTTTCCACAGTTTTTGGTGGATTATTCTTGAAAATGTAAGTTATGAACTTTTGCGAGAATATAGAAAAAAATAGTCAGCGAAAGTGTCTCCAAATAAATCCAAAGTAATTTTAAGTACAATAATTCATTATTTAGCGTCGTAATGATTCATCGCCACTGGATAGAGAATGGTTCAAACTACCATTTAAAACCTTTTTGGAATATTGATGTCTAGTCACTTTGACGCACATATTACCTTAATTTGAGTCACAATTGAAATATCTGCTAAAAATTAGGTCTTTCTTCCCTTCTTTTAATATTCAGAAGAGTAGACGTGAAACATTATCATTAACACGACAAGAAAGTTTTCTCTCAAATTAAAAAATCTAGAGTGCGTTCCACTCAACATTTCAATTATAATTCATAGAAAAAGTCATGACACTAAACACCCAACATTACACAAAATTAAGAAGAGAAACACTCCAAACAAGAAACGAATATATTTTTAAAATATCAAATAAGGTGTCATTTCAAAGAACAATCGGTTTCAAAATATTTATCATCACATTATATGATACACTTCTAAACTTCATATCTGCTAATTCAGTACAGATTATCGTCCACAGTATACTCCTTGCAATAACCTTATTGGCAGATATAACAAAGGCGCCTCTCCTTTTTTCGTAATAAATTTTAGCTGTATCTCGAAGACGGTGAGGCAAACAGGAATGCATTGTTTTTAAGCATATTTTCAGAGCGCGTTGTGTAAATGAAGTTGGTATGAGCAGTCCACAAAGAGCTTCTTTTCCCAATGCATTGAAAGTTTGGTTTTGATGCATCGATTTGTTCGCGAGTAATTGGGGAACTAATCTCTTAAAATACATGTTATTATCTTCTCCAATTGTCTTCTGCACATCGCGTTCCATTGGTGTCTGCGTAGATCTGCAGATTTCAGCAAGTTGTTCCACATGCTCTACATTGCAACTGGTTGCTGTAATGACCTGACAGTGTGGTTGATCCTGTGATGGCTGTTCGGTTAATGATTGAATTGTTGGTTTTGATGGTTGGGGTAACTTGTTTTTAATAGGTAGAAGTCTGTTTTCAGGTAGGATTTGATCTGGATGACGGTTTCTCATTTGGCTTTATCTCTGTGGGCTTGGGTAAGGTGTGAGTTGACGTACTGTCTGCCAGTTTTATCTTTTTCTTTGAAATCACACGCTGGACATTCCTAGATGAACTGCTCTTCAATATTATGTCTCCCTTTCCTTATTATTTCAGTTTTTATTAATTTGAATGTTTGATGTTGTGCAATATTCTTGTATATATCTTCGCGCCTGTTTGCGTAATAAATTTTACCTGTGTCTTGCAAAGAGTCAGACAGGAATGCGGTTTAGTAATCTGTACGCAGAATTAACTGATCAATGAAAAAGTTTTTATGCATATTTTCAGGGCGCGTTTGGTAAATGAAGTTGTTATGAGCACTCCAGAAATGGCTTCTTTTCTGAATGCATTCAAATTAAAACCTCAGGTTTTGTTTTGATTCATCAATTTGTTCGCGAGTAATTGGGGAACTAATCTCTTAAAATACAAGTTAACAACTCCTCCAATTGTCTTCTGCACATCGCATTTCGTTGGTGGCTGCTTAGACCTGCGAGATTTCGGCAAGTTGTTCCACATGCTCTTCATTGCAACTGGTTGCTGGCTGTTGTGGGTGCTGTAAGGATCTGACTGTGTGGTTGATACAGTGTTGGCTAATGATTGGTTAATGATTGAAATGTTGATTTTGATGGTTTCGGTAACTTCTTTTTAATACGTAGAAGTCTGTTTCAGGAAAGTCCTAAACCGGATGACGATTTCCCATGTGGCTAGCGCATCCCGATTTGATTTCGTGTGAGGTGCTTCATATTGAGCACAGTGGATTTTGCGTGTTAGTACGCCGGGCCTCATCTACTTCTCTGCTGACTTGGATGTTGTGTGAGTTGACGTACTGTGTTCCTGTTTTCTCTTTTCTTTTGAAATCACACGATGGACATTCCTAGATGAACCGCCCTGCAATCTTATCCAATTCTTTCCATAATACTTTAGCTTCTTTGTTTTTGAATATTTGATGTTATTTAATATTCTTGTTTATTTTTTCGCGATGTTCTTGTCTGTTGGATACCAATTCTCTCCATTCCGTGATATTAATCTTTTGCTTTTTAGGTTCTGTTTGAGCAGATATAATTCATCTTTTCTTTGGTTTCTTTTGAGGTATTTTTCCTTTCTTAAGACCCGATAAATTTTCTTGGTGTGGAGTTCTGTTTTCGCTCATGCGGCTGACGTGTACCACCCATCTTAGTCGTTTTGTTTTGAATGTATTATCAACAGACAGAAAGATCTCTGTAGTACTTCCTCGTTTGGTACCATATATCTCGATATTTTACAAATTGATTTTGAGTAGTTCATGTGGAAGCCATTTATCTGTCGTAAGCACCTTCCAGATTTCAGACGAGTATAATGAAGTGCCGAATCCTTTGTTTTGGTAAATGAGAAGTTTGGTCTTGAGGATTATTTTGTGTCTCTTTCACACTCGTGAGTAAAGTTTTTGAAAGGCCTGACTTGAGGTATTTATTCTGAGATTGACTTCATTTGTGGCATAGCCGTTGTTTTGGCGATTGCTTTCAAGATACTTGAAGCTGTCAACCGTCTTGACTTTTACGCCTCGTAGAAAGATGCCTGCATTTGTAATGTTGTCGACCATGAATTCTATTTTAGTTTGGTTCACATTATGTGCATTTTTTATTTCTTTTTCACTGTGAAAGTGTTTAAGAGGTCTTGAAGTTCATGGGGCGTTTCTGTTGTTAGAGCGCAGTCGTCAGCGCTGGTCGACGATTTTAATTTCTATTGTTTTCGATTCCTTCGATTAAACATTTTGAATTCGCTCTTGATGTAGATGGCGACGCCTCTCTGTGACCTTGAGCTGAGATTTCTAATGATGGCTTTCATATATAGTACCGACCCACATACATACACACACAAACAGACATACAACATTGATGGTCATTGCCAAAATTTGTGAATAGACTCTCCTGGATCCAAATCTTGAAGATTTGAAAAGATCACAAAATTTTTCGTGCGTTTGCAATACTTTCTTTACATACTCTATATATTTTGAAAGTAAATAGAACAATTGATCATCTTTTCAAAAATAATCTCTGCTTCTAAATCAAAGTAAGCAAAGAAGCTCATTTCATTTCTGTAATAATTCTTTCTTTGCTTGCTTAATAAAATCCAATCCCACGTAAAATATTTATAATAATAATAAAATATTGTTCCTTTGTAAGCGTATTAAATATGTCATTTCATTTTACATTGACTGCTGCAGTACTTTGAAAGAAAACATTAAAATACAAAATTATTTTCCTGATTGAAGTAATATCCTATTCTTAATACAAATGAATTGTTATCTGTTCTGAAACTTGGCACGGCTGTGAGTAAATCTATAGCTCCATCCTAACCCGGATATTCCTTTGTTTTTTCTTCTTTTACATATGGAATTTAAACATAGACTTCCTGACGCGGATACTGTTGTATTAAAAATACTATGGTTATTATTATTCTGAATTTTTTAATTGTTGTAATGTAGTATCTGATTATCCGGCTTTGCCCGGACTGTTTTCTTAAATCAAGGAACCCACTTTTAGGTCGAACTTTTGCTTCCGAAGCAATAATACCCGCCGCCATTGCTGCTGCACCATTTAATTAACATATTTTTAAAATCTATGCCACGCATAAGATTTTTACGTTTTCAAGATGTTTTTGTCTTTCTTTCATTCAGTAAACTAAAAAATGTTAAATATGATGATGATTGATTTTGTTTTTCCTAAATTATTCTCTTAAATTTATGTAATTTAACACTCCTATTTTAATTACGTTTTTTCAGCAATGTAGGTGAACCTTCGTATATAGATATATGCTCTCGCGGATTTTTTTGAAGAACTTTTTGAGGCGAACAATATTTCCATTGATATCTGTCACCTATCTTCAACACTTTAGGCGGGGTAAGCGAACCTCTCTTTTTTCCCCATTTAATAGACATTTATTGTCAAAGTAATTTTTTATATTTCTTTTTTCTTATTAAAAAAAGGAAACGATGCTTATTTTTATTCAAAAAATTAATATCCTGGGCATTTTAACTCTATTGTTGCCAAATTTCATAACGTTCGATTGTGTAGTTACAAACAAACTGACACGCTTCCGTGTTACACATTTATAAATTAGTATGGAGTACTATGTAGTAGCTATATCTTCGTAATAATTTAAGGATTAGATAATATAAATTATTTAAAATGAATGACTTCATGGTGTAACAAGCTCTATTATATATAGATTTATTGATAGCGTAAGGATATTATGAAATGTAGTTGCCTATTCTTATTTTAGATAGTTCCATGGCATTGTTTGCCTTGGAGCACAGAAATGATAAATTTGCCTTTAACAACCTTAGGGTCCTTAATTGATATTAATTGGTTCCTTCCTTGCTTCCGAAGAGTGAATCTGTACATTGTCGTTTTTTGACAATTCAGTATTTGTGTTCATTTGTTTTTTTATCTGTAAAACAATTTATAAAATAATTACATATATTTATAAAACAAACATTAATAAAACAATGTACAAGACAATCAAAGTAAATATTTATATTATCGCGTATATTCAGGCATCGGCAACTGCGTTGTCAGGCGAGTGACGCTCCACGTCTTAACTGGTGACTCGACAATATAGGGCTATTTATGCCACCACCGGTAGCGTTCGCGAAAGAACGACTGTCACTCTTGCACAAGTCGCTGGTAGACATTCTGCCTCTCTTACCTGTGTTTGACTTTGACCTTGCGGTTCTGAACACACTCCTTCTTAATCGTGCTTGGCTCCGAGTCTCTCCTTAGCATACTCCTCCCCAATCATGTTTTGCTTTGACCTTCCTGTTAAACAGATAAAACCTCTAGGACTTTAAAATAGATAAACCTCTGCGATGTTATCTCTGTCATCGCTACGGACATTTAACTAATTTTTGCAAAAATGGGCAACAATAATGCGGACACTGCGGAACAGTTGGCCATCATCACCGAGAATGCAAGGAAGAGAAATCGAACGCAACATGTATCAACAACAAACGGATAATGAAGCCGTGTGCAGATAGTGTTAGAAGTTGAACTAGTGAGGAATACAAAAGTATACTTGTAATAATTCGAACACATAAACAATATAACGCAAACAACACTACGAAAGAATTTGCATGGAGTTACACGAGAAACAATAAAAATTATAAAGTTTAGAGGAAAAAAATAAAATAGGTATTAGTGTTCTTCAGGAAACGTATTAAAACAGTGGACAGCTCCTTTATATATATCTTCTAGTGTATCTTATTTAGTATTGATTGATAGCAGTAAAACTAGCCATGGATAACCAACCACCTCTAAATATAATATCAGCGTACGCACCGCAAACAGGTTGTGCGGATAGCGAAAAAGAAGCGTTTTGGGATGAGTTCGATGATCTTGTTAACTCGATAGCTTCTGAGGAAATAAAATACATCGGAGGGGACCTGAATGGTCATGTGGGTGATCGTAATGCCACATTCAGGACCGTACATGGGGAATCTGGCTACGGCATACTTAATAAAGACGGGGAGCGGATATTGGAGTTTTGTACAAGACATAATCTGGCAATAGTCAACACTTTTTTTAAAAAGAAAATGGAACATCTTATAACCTATAAAAGTGGAAATAAACAGTCACAAATCGATTTCATTCTCACCGATAGAAAACTTCTCAAAACTATCAAAGATTGTAAGGTGATACCAGGAGAAGCCCTAACCTCACAGCATAGAATTTTAGTAGGGTGTATAAAGCTACCCAAACCAATAAAACTTGTCCTGGACAGAACCCCAAAAATTAAGTGGCATTTGCTGAACACTGCAAAGGGAGTCGAACTGATGAACAAGCTTCGAAAAATGATGACCAAAGATATGCAAAATGAAGAAAACATCACAGCAGAAGACATGTGGGCTGGATTCGAAAAGCTCTGCAGAAAGGAAGCAGAACTAACACTCGGAACATCAAAAGGTGGGCTTAGTAACAATAAAGATCCTACCTGGTGGAATGAGAAAGTTAAAGTCTCATTAAAGAACAAAAAAGAGTGCTTCAAACAGTGGCAGAACTCGAGGTTAGAAGAAGACCACATACAATACAAAACTGCAAAAAAGTTGGCTAAACGTGAAGTAGCACAAACAAGAGCTGATTCTAGGGTAAACTTCTATTCTAGGCTTGAAAACGCAGCAAATGATAAAGACATATTCAAGCTTGCAAAACAACGTCACAAAGCTAGTCTAGACATCAAAATAAACAAGTACATAAAAGACGATACAGGTAATTTGCTGACGGATAACAAGAAAATCAATACCCGATGGTGTCAGTATTATAAACATCTACTCAATGAGGAGTTCCCAAGCAAACCACTGGATAATATCCCAAGAACAGCCGGCCCCACGAATAGCATCTGTGTGGAAGAGGTTCAAGGAGCGCTAAAGAAGATGAAAAACCATAAAGCAGTAGGACCGGATAGTATACCCAGTGATCTATGGAAGCTACTCGGTCCTATTGCCGTAGAGTGGTTGGCGAAGCTCTTCAATGCAATCCTGACTTCCATGAAGATCCCTGAGTCATGGCGCAGCAGCTACCTTGTGCCTTTCTACAAAAACAAGGGTGACGTAAGCGACTGCAGCAACTATAGGGGTATCAAGCTAACATCGCATACACTAAAACTTTGGGAACGTATACTTAATAACCGTCTTAGTCAACTAGTAACCATATCTGACAGTCAATTTGGGTTCGCGCCAGGTAAATCCACTACAGATGCCATTCAGACAATAAGAATCCTCATGGAAAAACATCGAACTAACAGAGAAGACCTTAATCTAGTGTTCATAGATCTGGAAAAAGCCTTCGATAGAGTGCCTCGAAAACTGGTGTGGCAAGCTATGAGAGTACAACAAATACCAGAATACTATATTAAGTTAGTCAAGGATATGTATGATTGCATCAGCACACAAGTTAGAAGCCTAGCCGGACTTAGCGAACCGTTCGAAGTAAAAGTTGGAGTTCATCAGGGCTCGGCGCTTAGTCCGTTCCTTTTTAACCTCACGATGGATTACCTCACTAAAGACATCCAATCTCCACTGCCATACAGCATGCTCTATGCGGATGATGTTGTGCTTGTTGACAAATGTGCGGTTCAACTTCAAGTCACTCTCGAGCAATGGAGACAAGCTCTCGAGAATAATGGTCTCCGCATTAGCCGGAGCAAGACCGAGTATCTCAAGTGCAGTTTCAACGACCGGCTGGAACCGGCTGCTCGAGATATCTGTATCGATGGGCAGCCACTGCATGGGGTCCAACAATTTAAGTACCTTGGGTCAATGTTAACTGCAGACGCCAATATAGATGCAGATGTAGCCCACAGAGTAAATGCAGCGTGGCTGAGATGGAGAGCTCTATCAGGAGTGCTCTGTGACAGCCGAATGCCTATACAGCTTAAGGGTAAAATCTATAAGACGGCTGTGCGACCTACTTTGTTGTACGGTGCAGAGTGTTGGGCGGCCAAGAAAGCTCATGAACAAAAGCTGCATACGAATGAGATGAAAATGTTACGATGGGCAGCAGGGGTGACAAGACTCGATAAGGTTCGTAATGAACATATCAGGGGATCCTTTAAAGTCGCACCCATCGGAGACAAAATGGTCGAGAGTCGTATGCGATGGCTGGGACACGTGATGAGGCGAGATGAAGAGTACGCTGCTAAGAAAGCCCTAGCCATACCAGAGAAGAAGAAGGGTAGAGGGAGGCCACTTGCCACGTGGTGGACAACCGTTACCAAGGACTTGGAACGTGCAGAGCTAGATATAGAGACAACCCAAGACAGAGTCTCTTGGCGCCTAAAAACGAGGAGGGCCGACCCCAAATGATGGGACATACGGCAAGGAAGAAGAAGAAGAAGAAGGTATCTTATTTAAAAGGACCATTTGTTTATAAATTTACTAGTCTTAAAAAGAATTGGGTGCCAAATTGCCCTCAAGATTAGGACAATTAATTAGAATTAATTTTGGAGTAATGGCCTTTAAAAATAAAAAACATGAGATTTCAGGGTAATTTACTTAGAATTTGCAGGTTTGAATTATTTAATAAGTTAAAACAACATAAAAGGTTCCGTTAGGAAAACGCAAATTAAAAATTTAAAAAACTAAATTGTTTATTGCTTATCATTTACAAATTTCTTAAAAGCTAATGTGCATCCTTCTTCTTTGACATCCCCACACTCCCCCAAAAATACACAAAGACAACAATATTGGCGATCAATAACAACATTACTAATTTCGCCACTGGTAAAAATTGCTTAAGGCACATCACAATGGCATTACACTCGGTTTTACATTTAATAGTTCCTAGCTTTGGCACTCATAAATGAAATTACTGTTTGGTTTTTCTTTTATTAATGTCTTTAATTAAGCCAAATTAGCATGACACTTGTCGCACATGTGTTTCTTCTTCGCTAACTGACTGGAAGTAGACCAGCTCTTACATATTACCTCTTTTCGAGTTAAGATCGCAGATCAGCTTCGTTGGTGTGGAACAGGTTCATTGACCCCGACAACCCCTCGGAATAGAAGCTTTACAGGCCGTGTCTTATCGTCCGAAATTATTAAAAAGTTGGACGATCCTTCGAAATAGTTCACTATTGTTCTCCAAACTTACAACTCGAGTATTTCGGAATCTTGATAAATTTGATGCACTAACTCTCGTACATAAACAGCAAACGTACAAAGTCAAGCGTATATCGACTTGATCAGCGAATGATCACATTTCTGAATCAACCGTGAATTAAAACTAAGTTGAATCTGCATCTCAGCTTCCGAACAAAATCGTGAGTATTCTTAGCAACTGCTTGATCTTGAAGATAAAAATTGAGTAAGTAAGTACGTAAGCAACAACGCGTTGCTAAGTGTTCTAATTGTTCTACGTCGTGAAGTAACGTACCGTCCTCAAAATGTTTTCAAAAGTTCAAAGTCTGTTCTAAAATTCTTTATAAGAGTCTGTTCAAGAGTGTCTTTCCGACCGCGATCATCGTCTTTCTATAATTTCATCCCCACTCCAGGTTTTCGTTTCGCCTCCATTGACCCCGGGTTTCGAAGACAAAAATTCTCCTGATTGATGCAAGTCGCTTTCGCTCCCCCTTCTCCTTTTTTTTGAAATTTTATTATCTTTTCCACACGTCTGCGTTTCTTTCAAACCGTGCGTATGTCATTATTAATCCTGTATCGTCTACACTTCTCCAAATGCGTCTCGCCTGAGACATGTGCACCCTTACGTAAATAATCGTTAGATCCTACCTTAACCTATGAGTCAACATTCGGCGTCAGTAGCGGTCCTCCACGCAACTGTTTATTCCACATATTTTACTCAGTTCCCAGACAACAGACGCATCTTCTCATATCTCTGTCTGGAGTTTTATCCTGCCTTCTTTCTCTTTACTTCTAAGAAACTTTTTATTATTTCCCCTCGTCTCATTAAATTTTATTATGTCAACTCTAACTTCGTTGGTATTAATATGCTTCGTCTCACGTCGATCTATGTTTCTCTTAATTTAGACTGTAATTATTATATAGTTACTTTATATGTAAATATATATAATCAACTGAAATAATATATAACATTCAAGACTTTATTCGTTCGTTCGCCAATTTTATCTAATGTTCCCATAATACAACTGAAATTAACAAACAACTTGAATTTAAATAATATATAACACAAAGGATTTTAATCCCAGGCACATTTAGATTAAAATAAATAATAAGGATTCGGAACTCAGATGCAGATTATCACAAATTTATTTTGACTTCGCCAAAACATGGACATATTTACATCAAATAGACATGCAAATATTTTCTTTCCCAACACAACATAATAAATGAAACATTACTCTGCGATTTTTGGAATTACACATGTTCTGCTCAATAAATGATTTCGTTCATTTAAATCTCACAATTTACAGAACCATTAATATTGTTTAAATTTACTTACATATCATTGTACGTATGAGATTTGTACTTGATATAAACGCAGAGGAAACACAACAGTTCATCTGACTATATTCTTAAGTTTCTTCTCTCTTCTTTAAAAATTTACATTTATGAAAATCTCTATTTCAATGGAACGTTCTCTTGGAACAGATATATGTACCTGATCGAATTGCAAATATTGCAGGTCCCTATCCTTTGAAATCATATCAATTAAATTTTCGACTCACTGATACTCACAACACATTGATCGTAGTGGAAATCGTGTGCAGAATTAGCTCATTCTCTTTTCAGCTTCCTTCGAAATCGGAGACTTCGTTGCCGATCGTAGCTGACCCCTCCGTACTGTCCGTCCGTCTTTAGCCGGGAGCGACCTTCACGACGCAGCTGTCTGTGATGGTTGGTGGCGCGACGGTCTTCCGTCAATAAATCCTCTAACGATTTATTCCTCTTGGAATAAGAAATAATATTAAAACATGAGCAAAATTAGCTATTTTCATTAATGATACATATTAAAAATTGTGGAGATAAAGGAACATACAACGAAATATTTACATTTTATACGAGTGGAAACAAAAAACATTAACTTCAAAGATAAGAAATTTTATGTGGGGATTTCAATGGTAAACCGGTGTTATGGGTGGATAAAACAACAAATGAATGCTGAAAAAAGATAGAAGAACTAATCTATGAAAATGATTTACGCATAATCACTATTTTTGGAATACCCACATACAAAACAAATAGTGGAACGTCCATAATAGACTTGACTTTACAAACGAACAGGAAACACAACATCAACACCATGGCAAATACTTAATGTTATTACGAGTGACCATGAGACAATAACCTTCGAGATTGAGAGAAGACAGATCTAAGGAAGTGGTACATACGAAGATAAATTATAGAAAATAGATTGGGAGACATACACAAAATAAGAAAATAAAGGCAAGAAATATCTAATTAAACAAGGGAATTTAAATGTTGATGAAAGAATGGAACTGCTGCGTTAGACTAAGACGATATTAAATGAAAAACAACCCAGGAACAGACATTTATGAGATTGGCTATGACAGTACAGAAAATTCTTGAAAATTGTAGGAAATTATTAAAGGAAAAGAAAAACGAAGATTAAAATAAGTTGTTTCAGACAGAATGGTCAGGTATGCATTAAGTTATTTCACTCTAAAGTGAAAGATTGCTGAGTTAAAATAGTTCAAAAAACCTGGCAATCGGGACCAACAAGGGAGTAAATCTTATCGGTATATAATGCAACTTCCGGCGTTGGGCAAAATTATGTATAAGAATATTACAAAATGAATTTTTAAAAAAGTTTGATAAAAGGCAATACCGGTTTATAAAATAGAAGAATACAGAAGATGCAATTAATCACTTACTAGAACGGATAAAAGGCCGAACTACAGGATACAGATTGATGGTATCAGTAGACATCACAGATGCATTTGACGATGTTGACAAGGACGTATTGCAACAAGAACTAATCACGAAAGATATATCAGGTAAATTACAAAAACCTATACAATCTTAATTAGAAGATCAACATGTTATATTGAGAATAGGAGACAACGAACTAATTAACACAGTGACAAGGAGTTGTCTACAGGGAAGTCATTTGGGACAGACATTCTGGAATATTGTAAAAAAATATATTATTATAAAGGATAGAACAGGAAGAATATGAAGAATTAATTGCATATGCTGATGATATAGCCATTATTATAACTGGAAATAGAAAAAGAAACTGCTAGCCTAAGAATATTAAAATAGTTCGAGCAAGAAGCTCAGAAGTTACAACTAACGATTTCTCGAACACAGACTGTAGCAATAGTTTACTGAATGAAAATGAAAGGTAAAAGCAGACGATATCCCATCATACGATTCCCTGACTGGAGAGTACAAATAAAAGATTTATGCATTATTATTTATGAAATATTAACGTTTGTTAAACATTTGGGTTATGTAAGGAAATAATTAATACGAATCATATTTATATTAATGAAAGTGGGAATTATCCGATATAGCATTGAAACAAAGCTGTTAATAACAGTATAAAAAGGGTTATTGCTACCACCAATTACATACTGGTGTTTTGGGTTGTACGAAAGATCTAAATTTGTAAACATGTCTCCATGACAAGTTTACAACGAAAATGTATCATATATTTGAGTGGCGCATATACAAGTACATTAAAATACCCATAACAAGTAATTTCAGGACAGATACCAATATTCCTAGAAATTGATCAGCACTTCGTCAGATACAAACTGAAGAAATCTGGTGAAATTAAAGTTGGAGGAGAGCAGATACTAAGAAATACTCGTGGATGGAAAGGGAAACAACAAGAGCATTACAATGTTGGCAAATAAGTTGGGAGAAGGTAATTGAAGGCAGAAACACGTACAAATTAATACCTAATGTAACACTCGGATATAATAATAAAATATGGTTCCGAGAGACAGTTTTAATGATGAAAGTATTAACCGGTCACGGTGATTTCAATACATATTGGTGTAGGTTAGGACTAACAGATTCCAACCGTTGCCATAAAGAAATAGACACTTTGAACCACATAACACATAACAGGAAAATACTTGGCCTTAAACGAGCTACTTGAATTTGACCTATATGGAAGAAATATGGAATATTTCGTGAAGATATATGGAACGAATACATTGCAAGGGAGACACGGTTCAAAATATTAGAAAAATATATTATAGACGCAATGTTAATACACAAAGTGCTAATACGACAAAATTCAGGTAGTAGACAGATCACAGAGGTTGAAACAAAATTACACAGGAACCGCATTCAACCGTTTTTTGAAGATGTTTGAATCGGTTTTGGAATTTAACCTTCTTGATGGAAACAAAAAGAGTGATACCATTAGCCACTTGTTTTATGTGGATGACTTATTGTCCCGGGCAACGCTGGGTGCTTCATATAGTGCTCCATAAGGCTACATGCATATTTCTCTTACTCCTTTAACATTTGAATTGTTCTCATGTATCCCAATTTTAATTAGCGAATAATACAATTTATTAATTTAACATTTTAATTGCTAAAATATGTCCTCTGAAGAGTAATTTCTTCTCTAATTATACGCCAAACATTTTGCTGTCTTGTTCACTTTTACACTTTTTTTTTCCAATGTTACCACAAGATTTCTTCTACTATCAAACGTTAGACCAAATATCACTTGTCTTTGAAGAAACCGAAGAAACCGAAGTTTTCTGCAATTTTTTGCCTTCAATGTCCCGACTATATATTAGTTTGTGATTACACTTATATTTTGTTGATATATATTATGTGCATTTGATAAATTTATTGAATCAGAAATAGGTACTAGATTTCTATAAAGCGTAATGACTACTAAATAATTTCATAAAACACTAGATCAAATACTAAAGCAATAAAGGTGACAACACTAAGCCTGTAGACGGATGATTTCTTTATCCCTCTTGTCGGAACGGTCACGACTGAGTCACGGGCTCAATCAGGACGTCCTACAAATACCAGATTGGACTCCGGTCTCGTAGGCCGGCCAACGAAGAACTATCTTAGCAAGTTCGTTCACTCAAATTCCCTAAAAATTAGCAATACGATTATTTTTAATGAAAGATATTTAATAATTACCAGGGGGAGGATAGAGATACAATAAAAAACACGTTGGAGTGCACCGAATTACGTTTAATAATATTACCAAATGTAGTATTTTAACAGCATTGTAGGAAATATGTTTTAAAATTAAATAGAATAGAATGCACTAACAAACATTGTGTTAGTTTCAACAACGAAAAGTTACATTTCAAATCACTTCCAAGGATATAAATAATAGGCCCATCTACAACAATGTTTAATTGGTCCCCTACATGTATTCATTATAGGTTATGTTCATGTATTACTTACAATTCATCTATTTAGTTGTCAATATCATAGAAAAATACCACTACAGTGAATAATTAGTTACGTTAACTTCAGATTCATTTGATTCAGGGAAATGAATATATTCTCAATCCACGAGCTGAAATAAATTCACGTACATTTTATCAAGCCGGCCAGCACAGTTGTGACATAGCACATGATCCAACATGGTAATTGTAGGAAGAGTTCGGCGGAGTTCGGCCAAGTTCGGTTGAAAACTCAATCTTCGGTTTGGGAGGAGCGTCGCCAGCACAAGATCTTCCATACGAGCCACTACAGAGGTATGAGAAGGGAACGTCCGTTGGCAGAAAGCAGAATGGCAAGGTCAGCCACATCGGACGGTTGTAGGAAAAGTGTGTCTTCTTCGGAAGGAAGAAATATTTTCAAGCCTTACGCATTTGCAACTTACAAAGACATCAAGCCGTAAATATTTCTCCGTACGAGACAAGAGAGTGATTTGTTTCAAACATTCAAGTGAGTATCTCGAATAGTTCTCTATCAATAATTATATATTTTTATCTAATATTGTCCGCAAAACTGTGCTGCACTTGTAACCACTGAAACATCCGTTGTATATTTCTTTCGACGTCGCAAATTTATTGATGTTTAGCTAACTTCCCGCGACATGACTCGCGGCATGTTTTTAACATCTCGATTCACCATTCTTAAATCCGCATTGTTATATTTTTTACATTTATCATATTTAGCGGAGGGTCTCTTGATTTGTTGAATTTGTAGCATTTAATTTCTATTTTTCATTTCATATAACTGTTGTGTATGGAAAGTTCACCCGTTGCGACCTACAACCGCAGTTGTAATACACGGATACAGCAATTTAGATTCTATCAAGGCGTTGTTTCCTTCAAAATGTATCACTTGTGTCTAGTGAGTAACCTCACACAGATCTGAGCCACACTAACTCTCGTCATCGAGTTGTTTGCAACGATAAATACATACATATATTTATTGTTGTAAGGAATTATAAGAGTAGAATATAAAAAATTGTGCCCTGAAGATACGCAGCAGATTGAGTGGCATGTCCTACTACTATTAACGTCTATTACATAGTCAAAATAAGTAAAAAAATAATTTAAAACTTACGACCTTATGATGGGCTACCACAAGGTAATCGTCAATAGCAAGGTTGCAAAATTAAATAATTGTTTTTTGAATGGCATATCCTTAACAGATAGGAGGTCATTTTAACTCTCTCTAAAAAAAGCAAAAGAACGACTTTTTCGAAAAATATTGTGTGCGAAATTTATTTTTAAAATTACGAAACTTTAGGTGAAATGAGCAAAAGAATCTATTGTACATGTCGGGCATTCATCAAGGAAAATGAAACTCCGAAAATATACAAATTTAACCGATAGAATATAATGTTATTCATTAAAAAACCTCAGAAAAACACGGCAAAATCAGAATGTTACCGCCATAACACATTAGCAGATTCGGAATGGCGCGATGTTTCAATTTCTTACATCAGGTCGAGTTGCATTGTCAAGCAATTTAGTCTATTCAAAATGATTAATAATCTATTGTATAAACAGAATTAGGTATTTTATTAATAAATTTGTTTTTCACGTTAGTAAATAATGTTGTAATAAAAAATTATGTGTATATAAACAATTTTTCGTTGAACATACCTTTCTTTAAAAGAATTGTAAATTATATTATTTTAATGGTTATAAATAATAATAAACGTTATATGTCATTAAATAACTTTTTGATCTATTAAACTTTACAAGTAAGTTTTCATTAATTTATGTAATATTTATTGGTAACAAACATTACTTGTAATAAATCAGTTTTTACATAAAAAGAAAAGTTAATATTAAAACATTAATGAGATTCACTCTTGTTATTAAATTATGTTCTTGTACAATTAAAATTATAAATAAATGTGGAATGTTAAAATGAGTATTTTTTCCTTTATATATATGCTTCGATAATCTGTAGAAATCTACTTTTTGAGGGAAGACTCAAACGACAATGTAATTTATTATCATGTTTTACAATTCCAAAATATTTATCTTGTCCTATAGTGAAAATCAGTAAACTAAATAAATAATAAATAAAAACGAATTTAGAATGGATATTTCCTAGTTTCATAAATTGTTGGCTACTTGACTTCAGTCAACGGAGATATAACACCCTAAGTAGTTCGTTTTTAGTTTTCCTGAACTAATTCTCAAGATAATAATCCTTTTATATCAAATAGTCAAGAATTATACAATAATCAATGCATTGGTCAGCTTTTATTCGAGGTGACCAATGGTAATATGTTGTAACTTTTTGCGTGCATGAAAGCTGACAACCTCAATCAGCTTCACCTTGAATTACGTAACCACAAATCTAACCAATACGTTGTTTGATACGTTTTGAGGTAATACAATAGAAACATTGTTTAAAAAAGGATTATTAAATAAAAATAAATAAATCATGTCGTCTAAAAGAGCAGTTACACACAGCGTATTACCACGTGTGGGGTAATAAATTAAGTTTCTTTCCAGAAACAACCAAGGAAACATCCCATCAATTCCGATCAAATTCCAAAGAGCAGTGGTGCATTTATTGTATCAAATACTTACATTTATCCAGATACTTACATACCTACCGAAGATATTATTTAATATATATTTGTTCTGTTATCCATTTATTAAATCAAAACGAATTGTAGATGTTATGTGCAATAAACATTCGAGATTAATAAAAGAAATGTATTAATGTCGTTTCCGTCCATGAAAAATCTGCCACTACTCGAAAGAGAACCAAAGAATAACCCGCGACAGGATGGGATAAATATGTGGGATAAACAACATTAAACGAATTCGAACGTGGTATCAATCAATTTGTAATGCACTCTATTATTCGTTAAATGTTTTTGTTTCTTTAGGAAGGAAACATTCATATTAATGGTGCTACTGCTGGAAAGAGAGAACTTCGGAGACATTTGAAGATACTAAAATGTTGCCGTGACAACGAAAAATTTGACTCAGATTTAGAGAAGTGCATTGCATTTAAAGCACGATTTTTTGCGCCAAAGACATTGGTTCCGCCTATGGATGAAGATGCTGCATACTGGATTCCTCCGTACCTACGTTCTTCTTCTATCAATTACTGGAATGATCTAGAACATTTCCTTCGTTATGATTTAACGGCAGTAATCGCCGCAGACAACAAAACTGTGTCGAAATTTCTGCAAATAGATAACAAAAATAAACATATTTGTGATAGATAAGTTTGAGGAAGATCTGTCGAATTATTTGTTTGAGAAACAAAAGTATTGTTTTTAGGGTAGTGACAATCCAAAAATACCACACGTAATAAAAACAGCAGTGAAAGTGATGCGTCTCAACAAATGTTGCAGTGAGGGTGAACAGTTAAATAGATACCTTTGTAGTTGCGAAAAACGAGGTCTGGAAAGCGTAGAAAATACTAATGACTCGGCCTGGATCCCTTCTCAATTTATGGGGGGGAAATTTAAAATCGACTGCAACGCAAATCTTTTGGTAGGCCACCCTATATTCTTTGGAGAAATGAAACTGGAAGATGAGGTCCATCCACAGAATACGACAACGGAAGTGAATAAATTTGCTGGCTTGTCCATTCCGGGTCTTTCAGGCAATGAAGAATATATATTTAATCATTACTGCTTTGATACGTTAAGAGATGGACCACTTGCTCCAAAAGTTATGCTTTACTATGCTTTGGACCATCAGATCACGGAAGATATCCGTGCAGTACTAAAATATTGTCTACCCGGGGAGATTTTGTCGGAGAAGGGTTTCTGCGTAAATGATACTGTTAAGACACCGAGAAATTCATCGTTGGCATCCATGTTAAAAAATAATGGAAAAATTATTTTTCGTGATTGCATGAAAAACCGATACGAAACCAAGAACTTGAAGAGAATAGCAAGAAACGATCTGAATATGAGAGATTAGGTACTGTTTATTCCCATAATTATATATTATATTGCGTCGACCTGCAGAGCACTAAAAACGGCACCAAGGAATTTCTAGGTAAATGCAGACTCCCATCCAATGTGGAACTGTATGAGTCCGTACGTCCCCTGGGGGCGATATCTGCCATGTTTCTATTAGCTGCGATTGCGGCGTCTTTCGTCCGGAAGCAGACACGCACTTCCGCTCATGGATGGGGTCTGGCCTGCCACGCTCTCTGTTTGGTTACTGTCAACACGCTGCAAGTCACGTGGTTTTTTGCTTACAAACCGAATGAGGATTGTACGCTTTACGGTAATATCATAAGAACATTAAGACTATGACTAATTTAATTTTTTTTCTGTTCATTACGTACCAATATTGAACAAATGAAAATATTTTATTCAATTTACGTCGTCTCTCCTTTTTTTCCTATTTACTCATAATTTGCTTTTTCTTCGGTTCTTACCCGTCATTGCATTTTCGTAAAGTTCACGTATTTCAGCTCTGTCTTCAGAAAGGGTCGGGGAGTGGGTAAAAAACTGTCTTATTAATATTTTACTAATTTTTTGCAGGGAGCAATTAACAAATTTCTACAATGTAATACATTCATTAATAAAATGAGTTTCGAAATTATATGGAATCCGAGAAAGCAAAAAATCTTTGGTAAAATTTTTTCAAGTTTTCGAATTTTACTCCGGTGTTGATGCAACAAATTCATTCTCTTTTTCTTCTGTTATGTTTATCTTTGACTTTCTTGTATACGAAGCATATAGGAAGTATTGTAAAAAAATTCGAAAGCGAGATTTAGAAGGACGTCTCCGTTTTGTTGATCCCTGTTTCTGAAAAAGTGGTTTTTGACATAATGTCCGACCGTCTGTCCGTCTGTGCACAGCGCTTCTAAATAATTCACATTTACGGTAAAATTTACTTGTTGTCGATGCACGTGATCTATTTTTTTTTTCACTTTGAAACTAATTGTCTATGCACGAAGGACATGGTACACTTTTGAGTGTTTCTAAAAAAACGTTTCCAACAATTTTGCCTAAATTCTTTGTACGTAAAGTACACTTAGTATGCATTACATCCGTATTAGCGATATTTCACTTGTAAGTTTGTTATAGACGCAGTAAAATAATGTATGACTGCTACATTCATGCATTTGTTTACTATTTCAAGAAACTTAAATATTATTTAACATTGATGAGGCAGACGTAGAGTAAATTAATATTCTGAATATTTATTTCACTTTTAAATTTCTTATAAAAGACATTAAGAAGTTGAGTTATTGACCTTGATATTAACAAAAATGTTATTTATACTTCATTATTTTATCATATATATTTTTTAATAATTTGTTAAAAATCTATATGATTCTGAATAAACGGACTTACGAATTNTTAAATTGGTAAAAATATATGATTCTGAATAAACGGACTTACAGATTAGGTAAAAATACAGTAAAATTTCTGTCTGCTACACTTACACATTAGTTTACATTTTCAAGAACCTTGAATTATATGTAGCAGTGTAAATGGACCAAGCAATCGTAGAACATTCCTTATGTAAACTGAAATGAATAAAATGAACGATATTTATACGACTGATATGTCGCTATATGTTTTTAAATAATATTTGGAATATTTATTTTATCTTCAAATTTCAAATTTCAAATAAAAGACAATGATAGGTTCATATAGCGACTTGGAGCGTGAATGGGGCAATGGAAGTCTATCAAAATATAGAGAACCACACGCCAGAAATGACGTTTTCACTATTGAATTCTTTGTCATTATATGCTGCAAGCGGAGAATTGTATGTGAGAAAGTATATGCAATGGTTTTGCTCTATTAGTTTTACAAAGTACTCATTCCCTGTTCACTTTGTTCTATGTTTTGCATATTTTTATTATTAGTAATACAAGGATAAACGGTTCGCATAAATGTGATTTTGTTCTGAGGGGAAACGACGCAACTTGTGGAAGCCATTTTGTTCAAAATGAGTGAAGTGGTTATTTATTTTATATTTTTTTGGGGACGATTAATCATTTAAAATTTCCAGGATACATATGCTGGAACATTCTAAAAATATTGGAGTATTTAAGGTTTTTGGAATTTTATGTTGTCATAAATAGACGCCGTACACAATCTGATGACCATAATGGTGGAAAAGCTAAATTGTTAAATAATTTTAAAAACATTTGTATTTTCGTCAGTATTATTATAATGAGCGTGGTTCCAGCAACATAGTCTTAGTTACTCTCTTTTAATAAAAAAATATAATTTAGGAAGGAAATCTATTTGCCTAGTGACATTGATAAATGTTCGATTTATATTAAGAGAACTGAGATATCTTGCGGTGTGTATTCTTCTAAATTCCCTCATATCTGGTGGGACAGAAAACGGGATTTAGAATTCGTTGCTTGAGATACAAATACGTTGTTTACTTTTGAGAATTTGTAACCTAAACAGTTTAAGAATTTTTTTTGTGTATAATTGATGTTACGAACGAATAACCAAACGCTCAATAACACAGGAAATATATAGGGGGGTGCTAGTGTGTTTCAACTAGCCTGGGAGGTTAAGATTGGATTAAGATTCTTTTAGCGGAATCGCTTCGGTTTCAACAAATTAACATTTATTACAAAATCATATACATATATCTTCTTATAAACTACATTTGCAGAATTACCAATTAATATGATACATAACAAGGTTGAAGTCATCTGTTGTGAGCAGATGACGCTCTGTGGATAACAGGTCCAACAGAGTTATAAATAGTTAAATATAAACATTTGTTTATAGCCCATCCCTTTCCCCATTTAAACAGAATGACTAAGTGGAATTAACAAATATGAATTGAGACTCTCATCATCACAAAAAAAGTTCCCGCCGTCCTCGAGTTTTCGAGGATCCCCCGAGTAATCAACGAATTGATAATAACAAATACCTCCTGTTACATGAGTGGTTATGAATAACCGAAAGAAGTGCAGGATTTTTGATTATTACATCGAGGGAGATTTCCCTGATGTCATCCTCACATGTGAGGAAGTGAATACAATACAATTGTAGAAAACTCTAAGGCCTTCATACAGAAGTTTTCGTGTGCACGAGATAATACTTATAAGACGTCTTCCGACGCTAGTTGACCTCGCTGTGATGGCTTCGTGCTGCTTACGGCGAAGATCTTGATTAGTTGATTGTAGCTCCAGCTGCTTCTGGCTGGTGACTTGATTTTCATGCCAAGACAGTAGTGGTTGCTTTGGTTCGAACTCGCTACTGAAACTTAAAATGTTGTTAGAGCATTTGTGTTCCTGGTTGTGCGCGGTACAATATTCAGTACGCATACAACACAACACGAGTATGATTACGTAGTATGATAATCATTTTCCAAAAAGTACAAGTACTATGTTAGCATAGTAACACAACATGATATGATTCTAATAACACTCATCCCTACGATCGGGAGTCACGACGATTCTACGTAGTAGCAAACATCACGACGTACTTCACGTCAATGGGTCTGAATAACTGGGTGATGANCCTGGGTTGTTTACGCCACGACGATTTACGTCCGACTGGGTTCTCGACGCCACGACGTATCTTACATCACTGGGTAATGAGTGCCTGCAGACAGCCGTATAAATAGGCTAGGCACAGTTTTTCTATAGTGAACACGTTCACAAATGGTGTTCATAGAGCGTACATAACTCACAGAACTTCTATATACAGTGTTCGTTCACGAATCTTAGTTCATGGAGTTTATACATTATAATGACAATATCGATAGTATCGAATACATCGATTTTAATACATCGACTTCTGGAGTCGATATGTATCGATATAGTTTAGCGACTGATTTAAAACAATATTATTGACAGACATTGAATAATTTATAACAAATAGACATAGTTATAAACAATTATAAACAACAAATAATTAATAACAAATATAATTTACAAGCCTTTAGTTTGTAACAATTGAATAGGTAAGAATTAATTCGGGTGTTGATGTTTTGCAGCATATCCAACATATTTCTTTATGGTAGCAGGACATGCATGGCTCAGTGCAATTACTGGAAATATGCTGTATGGATTCTAGTAAATCATTGTATTTTATTCATTGGTACGATGGTCTTCCCAAATTTACCTAACATTTATATGGTGATATATGTTCAATTGCTACAAGTACTGTGATAGATAAGTTGTAAAAATTTAAATGTGGTAATGGATTACTCTCAACTTTTCCTTTGATTACGCAGCAAGCCGCTGCGAGCGCTGGCGTCGCGACATACCGCCAGAAATGACGCAGAAGTCATGGGCACACAGTTTGCTTGGATGTCATTCGTAGCCTGGGGAATCCCCTATGCAATGACTGCGTGGACGGTCATAAAGTATGAGATAAAAAAACATACACAAAATGTTGAAAACCCTCGCTTCTTTCTAGAAACAAGTCTGTGTATAATGGACTTGTTTCACTTAGGTAATACAACTAATAAAGTAGCTAAATTTTTACGAAATTTTCAAAAATATTGTATTTAGGAAGTTTCCATATTCCATACAGAGCTCATCACTTTGTGTAACACCCTTTAAAACGTATTCCATATTTTATATTTCTCTTGAAAACAAGAGCTTTAACACATATGAAGAGGAAATCAATGTTTCTTTTCTTTTTACTATTCGATCATTCCCTTATAAGTAATCCAGAATTTTTAAGTAAAAATTTAAGTAAAAGAATAGGAAATAGTGGTTAACCGTTTCAGAAAAATATTATTTTTTGTGTGTCTGTTGTCAAAATTATAGTTACTATAGATATCCTACACATTGAAAGAGTATCTTGGAATGTGTTGAATACAATGCCACCCTCTCCAAATATTCAGGACCAACCTATCTTGGAATATTAAAATTTACGTAAACACTTACGAATGTTTAAAATAGTGCGCCCCGACAGGACAAAAAACGACCACAATTTTTTATCCAGGCATGTATTTTTTGCAATTATATATTTAAACTCTCCAATAATGCAAAAAACAATAAACAAAAAATTCCGTTTTCTGAAGAATACATGCATTTGACCATTTAATATGAATTCACCGTATTCTTTCACACTGCAAAGATCGATGTCATTGACTCACTTATTTTCTTTAAATGATTTAATAAATACGTTTTGTGGAATCAGAACAATATTTAAACAAATAAGTCCTTCTGTCAACAAATTTGTTTATTAAATAATGGTATATTGAATTAGAATTTCAGAACAAATAATCAGTTGCTTTTGGTAGACGATTAGAATAATAGAGATATATTAAAGTGAAGTAGGCAAGTTCACGAATATATGGTTAATTCCAAAATTTTGAGAATAAATCAATTTAGTATTGATACATGATAAATTAAAAGGCGTTTCTATGTTGCTCACAATGATCAACATAGAAACGCCTTTTAATTTATCATGCTTTGATAATGTTGCTAAAGCTCCACAATTACCAAGGCAAATCAGTATTATAGTGTTACAGTGCAAATAAATTTTCTTTTAAAAAATGAACTGTTAATGTTATCTTTGTTCATCTTGCATGAGATACACGTACCGCAGCTTTTCGGAAGATTGCGATTTGCATGAGTTCAACCACTTTTACCTCTTACGTCTATACAGCAACATTTACATTTAGCGATTTGTATCAAGTATTTCTGGGTTTATTACGAGGAAAGAACACGAACTGCTATTTTAAACTACTGAAGAAATAAACTATTCGGAACTAAAGTAGCTAATTTAATATACCTACTTAACACAGCTAAACGATAGGTTACAGGCTTTCATAGTCAATGAGGAAAACATATGGCAACAATGATATAATCAACGGGGAACGTAAATAAACAAGTTAGAACGCGTACGAACCGCGGGAATTCCGCAGAAGCATAACTCCGCGATTTTTGTGAGTGGCATACATAACCTGAAACATCGCATGTTCAGAAAATGTACATTCGGAAATATTTGTTCTACTCGGTATTGGACGAAACATGAATGTGCTATCTCTTAAGGCTGCGGGGAGCGCAACAAACAAAAAACCTCCGTAGTGAGGATATTAAGAGCGTGACCGATAACCGAAAGCCGCTATGTTTTCGACAAATTGCTATATTGATAAAAAATGCATGTGAAATTTTCTTTTGAAGAAGTTTAATTTGTTAAATGATGTTTAATTTAAAAAAAGCATGAAAAATATTTTTACGCAAATTTATTAAAAGATATTTATTAATTCATATAAATTTAGTTGCATATACTCAAACTTTTCTTTGAAACACATTTTATTGAGCAACAAGTACTTCATTCAATACAATACTTCGTGTGCTATGATTGATTGATGAACTTTAACTAACCAGAACACACCGCTGTAGGAAAAAAACAACAGAAATGCCGCGTCTTTAAGTACGAGTCGTACTGAAAAATAGAGCATGTTTGAAAACTTCCCTCCAGTTTGCTTCGTGCAGCACGAAATATTTCGTAAAAAGGACCGTGTAAAGAGGACATGAGGAATTGTCGCGCAACATGTCAAAGAATCACAGTATGACACCTAGTTCACTCAAATTTCCATGTCCCTCATTCAAGTGTAAGCGCATCTCAACACAAACATTATGATAATTTTTTGAAGATATTTGGCTAGTTATGTTTATATCTTTATTCTAATTCTTTTATCTCAGACACAGGTACTGATGATCCGGTAGGACGCGACTTTTATGGATCGATGTTCCACTACTATATACCCGTTGCTATACTGGCAATAGGAAATGCTGCATGCGTTATATTTGTCGCTTATTAAATTCGTTTTCTGAATCAGGACTAAGCATTCCTGCATGCGGACAACGAACAAGGATCTTCAAACACTCAAAGATACAGAACAACAGAAGTATATTTTGTGTGAGGCACAATAGAATTGAATAATATTTCTATTCGCTCGATGACGAATTTAATAATAATTATTAAATTACCAACATACAAATATTTGCAATGGTATGAAATAGTTTATTACAAAATACTTTGTTTCATATAAGAATTATCTATATCTTTACACTAATTATAAAGATAAAAATAATTTATAGCATTTATAAAAGCGGTAAATAATTCTTCATTAGTTCTATGTAAACATTTCTGAAAGTACTTAATCAAATAAGTTTCATAGTTGGTCGTGCACACTCTGCCAATACTTCGCCACATATCTTTTTTGAATTTAGACCACGCTGCTTCTATGGTTTTAGTCCGAATGAAGCGATGAGCAGGATGTACAAAATTCTGTGATTTGTTCACCGTCAAATGACGGTATACTGCAGCTTCCAATATCTGAGTGTTGTAACTATACCAACCATCAGTTAATATTGTCGAACCGGGCTCGACAGAATCCAATATAACACTTGTTAGAATTCTTTTGTTTCATTGTGGCACCACTCGTAAAAATTTTTTTTTTGAATTACTGTCAATCCCACCAAGAACTAAGGTTTTCCTAATGCATCCTCTATTTTTCGCCTTCTTCCAAATGCACTTTTGTCAATTTTTAATGTACTGTTCTCTCCTTCCAATTTTGAACTGGGTTATATCAACCAATCTGTGCGCAGTTCGCAGATTTCGTTTAGAAACAATCCCGTATTTTTGGAATCTAAGGAAATCCAATCAACCACAGGTAATATACTTTTTTGGATTGGAAATTTTTTATTTAAAAAACATGTGAAATTTCGAACAGAAATATCACAAATGATAGGTTACACAAAAACAAAGGAAAAGAGAATATCACTTATTACCTTTTTTCATAAACTTGTCGTGAAGACACACGTAGGAATGCCGAGTGTGCATATGAACTGGATCATGTAGACGCAGAGAGCTGAAATGGGCCGACGTCACGGCTAGACTATATATATAGTGTGGGTCCCAGATCTCGAGCTCAGATCACCGAGAGAGGAACCGAAGTAGTCGAGGGGAGTAGAGAGTGAGAGACGATTCCGTAGTGTACTCGACACCATTGAGCGGCGCTCAAGGAACCAGACTCCGCCCCTCGCTCGCCAAACCAGCATCCTCCGAACCTGGGACTTTTAGTCTCTAAACGTCAGCACTAGCCGTCGACCTCCGACCCCGAACTGTTTGAGTAAGTAAACAGCTACCGCATATCTGGAGTTTATCTTGGTCGATGGCTGCCACCCCACTTCCCCCGTCCTCCTCGTCAATTTCCTCCTCCCCTTGTCACTACCTCAGCGGCACCCGTCAGCCGGACAGCCCTCGGGTTGCCGCCTTGGCCGCACAACATACTAGAAATGTAGAAATTATTTTTCTTAACGAGACTTGACATTACATTATTTTCTAGCGAAAGGTGTATAAGATTTTATATAAAAATATTTGTGAATTTATTAATTAATAATTTCGTTTTTAATATATCTTTTATTTTAGTTGTACAAGACAGTATATTGAGTCGAACAATTTAAGACTCCTCTTTAACAACAAAAATTAATGTAAAAAATGAATTGTAAATAATTTACCATTAGATTGTACTGCTTCAGTTTTTCCTCACGAGGCACACGTTCTTTGTTCCACTATCAACGTAAAATAAACTAAAAACTGAATCAAACTCATTCGGTTTATACTTCTGTTCCTCAAAAACAAATTTTGCAAAAAATCAATTTCACATTCCTTAAACTGTTCTCTTCAAACGTTATTCCCAGACTGACTTCCTAACCAGTTTAAGTAAGAATAATTGTGTATTGAAATTTCTCCTTTAAGAGATTTCGATGCGGGCATATACCTAAGACTCGTCATAGAATTGTAAGAGTTCGAGAGATATTTTCCGAAGAAAAGTCTAGAGTTGTCAGGAGGAGACTCCCTATTGTCTTCAGGGCAAGTACGTTTTCCCCCATCAGAATCGCTTTTAACTATTTGATTTATTTATAAATAATATTATGTCATTTATTTTCTTATAAGAATTTGCCTCGTCATTCGGTACTTAGCTGAAAATTTACCGTGTTGTATTTGGATTGTGGAGTTTTGATTTGTTTGAATATATTTTTTTCAAATTTTGACACGTGTGTCGTGTATTTTTGACTTGTGAGGTGTTGATTGCATAATTAATAATCAAAAAGAGATATTTTGAGTTACAGTTTTAAAATTCATTATTCTAAAACCCATGTTCCAAGCGTCCACCTCTCTTTGCAAACGATACAGGAAAAAAATCGAAGACGTATCCTTGCACTTTGCCTCTAACTTTCCCTCAGCTAAATAAGTTTAACTTGCTGACGAGAAGCTCCAGTTTTGAAGAAAGTTTGATCATCATTAAATACTACTTCAGAATTCGAATAATTTTAGACACAATATATTAATATGATTTTAAATTGATTGTATTGTCACTGATTTATGATTTTGTAGTTAATTTTACATTACTTTAAAATATGAATTTATTCTAGTTTTAATTTTGCAGCTTATTAATCTAAGGCAAAAAGTTATTAGTATGATAAATATTTTGACTGTAACATGAGGCTTTCTTACAAAATCAAGTTTTATCTCGGGAGATCGATAGATTGGTGTTAGACTATACTTTATTTGTATCACGAAGTGTTTTTCTGTCCTTACTTTGTAAATAACCTGTGAGTTGATGATACATCTTCGTGTGTTTAGGGATTTGGATGTTCTCTAGCAACTTTTTAGAAGATAATTGATTTCTTTCCGTTAAAGTTTCTCATACAGCTGGTGAGATACTTGCCATACTATCGCTAATATTGTTGTTTCCTTAATGCTTGCAGTTTTCTGCTTACTGGATACTATTTTACCACTTTCCCAAATCGTCTGATTATTCTCGACCATCCAATCCTAAATATTTAGCATAAAGAAGGGTTTTAAAAATGTTATCGTATTGAATGTTTGAAATTATTTTTTAAAGTCGAATTGTAAAATAACTAAAACATAACAAAAAAATACTCCATATAGATTATTGTATAAATGGAATTTTTTACTCAATTTTTAAAAAATTAGTTGTATCTATTATTTCATTCCATATTGTAATATACAAAACATCTCTAAGTAAATCCAGCTGGTTATCGATAACTTCGAAATCATTAGAGTTACTTCACAAATTGTTTTGAAATTTTAAAGGATTCCTCTTAAGTATTATAGTAAATGCAATGCAAAATGTGAAAAATTATTCTAAATTGAATAATTTATAAGAAATTTACTTGTTTTGTGGCGAATGTAAAACTCTATTTGAATTGATTTTCACGATGAAGGTAGAGATATGTCTACTAGGGATCATGAGAGATGCGTTAACAATTTATGTGTTCTTCTGCAATTTACTGAACGAGTGATCTGAAGATGTACATTATGAAATATTATACCTAAAAGTGAATGATTGTGATTTGTGGATAACACAATCTATGTTGTTAATATTTAGATTACCCAAGTAGCATCTCATTTTTTTAAATTCATAATAATCCAAATGCAATGCCAAACTTAACTGTATACCCTATTCCATCTTGCGGGAGCCGCGCTGTTCGAATTTTCACTTCCGTCGCGTGACACGGCTGCACCACTTCATTAAAATTCTTGTAAAATCTAAACTATTAGTCGAAATTTTACGATTTCAAGATATTTTATTTGATTAAATGCACAAAACAAATATTCTATTAAATTTGATGATGATAAATTATTCTTTTTAACTCACTTTCTTAAATTGATGTATTTTAACACTCCTATTTTGAATAACGTTTTATCGATTATTAATGTTAATTTTTGCTGAAAAGGGCTCTAAATATTTTGACGTTTGCGAACCCAATTTAAGTGCCAATTATAAAAAAAAACTTTTGCACATAGACATATGTTGTCGGGAACGTTTTTGTAGAACACTCTGAGGCAAACAATATAGTCATTCGTTATTGTCACCTATCTCTAACTGTTTAGGAAGCAACAGCGAAAAGTCCTTTTTTCTATTTAATTGAAATTTATTATCAGAAACTATTTCTATCTTTCTTATCACACGTTTTAAGATAGAATAAGTAGGACGAAGTAATATATGTTCATCCTGGACATCAAAACTAACATTTTACGAAATTTCATTACGATCTCTTCAGTGGTTAAATTGTGTTCAAGTATCAAACAGACAGACAGACTTTCGTATCACGAATTTATATAATTATACATTATATAAGAATGTAATTTGTAGCTTTTCATTTCGATGTCTCAGTTCATGTAACTGTGGTGACAGAATATTTCATCCTCTGCGGTTTACAATCGCAGTTGTAAACGTGTCTCGATGTGTCTAGTGAGTAATCTCACACAGAACTGAGCCTTACTAACTTTCGTCATATTTGTTTCTTGTAGAACGAGAAATACATTCAGTAAAGAAGTTAGTATATGACGCCAATACCGTACTCCACAGAATCTTAAAATGAAGACAGGTTTTATCAGTAAATTAAATAAATGAATTCCTGAAAACAAAAATCCTAGTCGTAGAAAAACAACATCTGCACGAAATTATATGACATAACTCAACAATTAAGCTGAAACAAAAAAGTTACAAATCATATAAAAAGCATAAATGGTGGAAATATTTCAATAATACATTAAATCCATAGGTGCCACAAATGTTCGCCTTCTATTTGGATTCGGTATGTGGTCAAATAGTACAAAGTATTCGGCCGAATTTTAAAAAACTGGCCAATATTATTCAAAATATATGCATATTTTATTTCTAAATATTTACTAATATAATAATAAATATCAATCAGTGGCAATGTTTAATTTATAAAATCAATTTTTCAGCTTTCGTTGGTAGCAAACAATTGCTTTTTTTCTCATAGATAACACGTGTTTGTGAAGAAAAAAAACTCATTTCGCGTACACTACAAACAGATGATGATACGAGAATCTTCGCGAATTTTGTCACCAATGGATCCTTTTTTTCGTGTGCTTCGTGTATATCGATGTTTCTATAGCGATATAAAGTATCGTGTATATCAATGTTTCTATCATTTTCATTAATGTTTCTTTTTTTTTTAGGGGGAAAAAAATAAAGTAGGTTTCCGTACTGCTAGATTTATCACAACTAATATTCAAACGAGCTAATTCATTGCTAGAATGAGGTGAAGTCTCACATTAGGAGCGAAACGTTTTTGACACTATGATGTGAATATTATCCAAATGGTTTTATAAAACTCTGACGTGTATTTTATTTTATTAAGTTATTATATGCTAGTTGACTGAAGTCAAGTTACCAACTATTTACGAAACTTGGAAATATTCATATTTTGGAAATGTTATTATTTAATAATTCATTCTACTGGTTTTTCAAATATTGGATGAGAACAATTATTTTGTAATTATAAAATTTGATGATAATTTTAGATTGTCGTTCACACTTTCTTTATCGAGGGTGTCATAGTCTTTAGTCACGTGATGAGGTTGCCATTTCCGTTAGAACAGAATTTTCCAGTTTTTGGTGTATTATTCTTGAAAATGTAAGTTATGAACTTTTGCGAGAATATAAAAAAATATTATTTCGCGAAGGTTCTCCATATAAATCCATAGTAATCTTAAGTACAATAATTCATAATTTGGCGCCGTAATGATTCATCGCCACTGGATAGAGAAAGGTTCAAACTATCATTAAAACATTTTTGAAGTACTTAATTCTAATCACTTTGACGCATATAATACTTTAATTCAGTCACATTGAATTGTCTGCCTAAAAATCAAGTCTTTCTTCCACTCAACTTTCCTTTTTTAACTTTCCTTCATAACAAAAATCTCATGACACTAAACACCCAACATTAAACTATAAAATTAGGAAGGAAAACACTCCAAACAAGAAACGAATATATTAAAAAAATATTAAAAAAGGTGACCTTTAAAAGATGAATCGGTTACAAAATATTTATCATCACATTATATAGTACACTTCTAAACTTCATATCTGGTAATTAAGTACAAATTATCGTCCGCAGTATACTCTTTGCAATAACGTTATAGGAAGATATAAGAAAGGGGCCTCTCCTTTTTGCGTAATAAATTTTAGCTGTGTCTCGCAAACGGTCAGACAGGAATGCGGTTTAGTAATCTGTACGCAGAATTAACTGATCAATGAAAATGTTTTTATGCATATTTTCAGAGTGCGTTTGGAAAATGAAGTTGGTATAAATAGTCCAGAAATAAGCTTCTTTTCTGAATGCATTCAAAGTACAATCTCAGGTTTGGTTTTGATTCATCAATTTGTTCGCGAGTAATTGGGGAACAAATCTCTTAAAATACATGTTAACAACTCCTCCAATTGTCTCCTGCACATCGGTATTAGTGTTCTTCATATATATATATATATATATATATATATATATATATATATATGTGTGTGTGTGTGTGTGATAGTGTTACTAGTCTTTAATTTACTAGTCTTAAAAAGAATTGGGTGCTAAATTGTCCTCAAGATTAGGACAATTAATTAGAATTAATTTTGGAGTAATGGACCTTAAAAATAAAAAACATGAGATTTCAGGGTAATTTAATTTGAATTTGTAGGTTCGAATTATTTAATAAATTAATACACACAGAGGGTTCCCTTAGGAAAACGCATATTAAAAATTTAAAAAACTAAATTGTTTATTGCTTATCATTTACAAATTTCTTAAAAGCTAATATGCATCCTTCTTCTTTGACATCCCCACACTCCCCCAAAAATACACAAAGACAACAATATTACCGATCAATAACAACATTACTAATTTCGCCACTGGTAAAAATTGCTTAAGGCACATCAAAATGGCATTACACTCGGTTTTACATTTAATAGTTCCTAGCTTTGGCCTTCATAAATGAAATTACATTTGGTTTTTCTTTTATTAATGTCTTTAATTAAGCCAAATTAGTATGACACTCGTCGCGCACGTGTTTTTTCATCGCTACGCGCATTAACTGACTGGAAGCAGACCAGCTTTTACATATTACCTCTTTTCAAGCAAAGATCGCAGATCAGCTTCGACGGTGTGGAGCAGGTTCATTGGCCCCGACAACCCCTCGGAATAGCAGCTTTACAGTCCGTGTCTTATCGTCCGAAATTATTAAAAAGTTGGACGATCCTTCGAAATAGTTCTCTATTGTTCTCCGAACTAACAACTCGACTATTTCGGAATCTTGAAAGAATTTGTGCACTAACTCGCGTACATGAACAGCAATCGTACGAAGTCAAGCGTATATCGACTTGATCAGCGAATGATTACATTTCTGAATCAACCGTGAATTAAAACTGAGTTGAATCTGCATCTCAGCTTCCGAACAAAATCGTGAGTAGTCTTAGCAACTGCTTGATCTTGAAGATAAAAATTGAGAAGGTAAGTACGTAAGCAACTACGCGTTGCTAAGTGTTCTAACTGTTCTACGTCGTGAAGTAACGAACCTTACTCGAAATGTTCTCAAAAGTTTAAAGTCTGTTCTAAAAGTCAATTTAAGAGTCTGTTCAAAAGTGTCCTTCCGACCGCAATCATCGTCTTTCTATAATTTCATCCCCACTCCAGATTCTCGTTCCGCCTCCATTGACCCCGGGTTTCGAAGACAAAAATTCTCCTGACGGTTGCAAGTCGCCTTCGCTCCCCCTTCTCCTTCTTTTCGAAATTTCATTATCTTTTCCACACGTCTGCGTTTCTTCCAAACCGTGTGTATGTCATTTTCAATCCTGTATCGCCTACACTTCTCCAAATGCGTCTCGCCTGAGACACGTGCACCCTTACGTAAATAGCCGTTAGATCCTATCTTAACCTATGAGTCAACATTCAGTGTCAGTAGCGGTCCTCCACGCAACAGTTTATACCACTTATTTTACTCAGGTCGCAGACAACAGACCCATCTTCTCATATCTCAGCCTGGAGTTATATCCCGCCTTCTTTCTGTTTACTTCTAAGAACCTTTTCATATTTTCCCCCTCGTCTTTAAAAATTTTATTATGTCAACTCTAAATTCGTTGGTATTAATATGCTTCGTCTCACGTAATCAACTGAAATAATATAATATAACATTCAAGTGTTTATTCGTTCGTTCGCCAGTTTTATCTAATGTTCCCATAATAGAACTGAAATAAACAACTTGAATTAAAATAATGTATAACACATAGGATTTTAATCCCAGGCACATTTAGATTAAAACAAATAATAAGGATTCGGAACTCAGATGCAGATTATCACAAATTTATTTTGACTTCGCCAAAAACATGGACATATTTACATGGAATAGACATGCATAAATTTTTTTTCCCAACACAACACAACACAATAAATGAAACATTACTCTGCGATTTTTGGAATCACACATGTTCTGTTCAATAAATAATTTCGTGCATTTAGATCTCACATTTACAGAACCATTAATTTTATTAAAATTTACTGACATAGCATTGTACGTATGAGATTTGTACTTGATATAAACGCAGAGGAAACACAACAGTTATCTGAATATATTCTTGAGGTTCTTCTCTCTTCTGTAAAAATTTACATTTATGACAATCTGTATTTCAATGGTACGTTCTCTTGGAACAGATACTTGTACCTGATCGAATCACAAATATTGCAGGTCCCTACCATTTGAAACCACATCAAATAAATTTTCGTCTCACTGATACTCACAACCCATTGATCGTCGTCGAAATCGTGTGCAGAATTAGCTCTTTCTCTTTTCAGCTTCCTTCGAAATCGGAGACTTCGTTGCCGATCGTAGCTGACCCCTCCGTACTGTCCGTCCGTCTTTAGCCGGGCGCGACCTTCACGACGCAGCTGTCTGCGATAGTTGCTGGCGCGACGGTCTTCCGTACGGCCCTTCGGTTCGCAGCTTCTAGCCCGTGGCGAATTCTCGTATACAACAGCACATTTCGTTTCTACTTCACGTCGCGACTTAACTTTCGTGTTCTACAGCCGAACATTTGGTGCTTCACTTGGAGCGCTTTATACGAGATTGATAATATTTTGTACTCGAAACAATATCCTTCCCAACGTGACATCCATCTGCTTCGGAGAATCTTACTACGCCTCCGAAACAGAATTATGCCTATCTCAGACGCTTCTAAATAGACTTATCCAGACAAAAAGAACCATCTCCCTCGGACGGTTTCCACAAGTGAGCTTAAGACGAAGACGAACTGCAAACCAACCGTCCCTCCCGACGGTTTTTTCCACAATGGGACCATTACATGGGGAAAATCCTCCTTCACTCTACGCATCTCCCCATTCCCAATGCTTTCTATATCACGCGTTATGACAATAGCCGATGAAATGTTTACCAAACGTTATGCGCAGCTAACTCCCAAAAGGGTGAGTTCACATTATCTTCATAATTGGTAATGAACTTCTGAAACCCGTTCACGGTGATTTCAATACGTATTGGTATAGGTTAGGACTAACAGATTCAAACATTTGCCATAAAGAAATATACACTGTGAACCACGTAGCACATAACTGGAAAATACGTGGTGCAGAACGAACAAATTGAATTTGACCAATATTGAAGACATATGGAATATTTCGTGAAGATATATGGATCGAATACATTGCAAGGGAGACACGGTACAAAATATTTGAAAAATATATTATAGATGCGATGTTAATACACAAAAGAGCTAATACGACAAAATTTAGGTAGTAGAGAGATCACAGAGGTTGAAACAAAATTACACAGGAACCGCATTCAACCGTTTTTTGAAGATGTTTGAATCGGGTTAGGAATTTAACCTTCTTTATGGTAACTAAAAGAGTGATACCATTAGCCACATGTTTTATGAGGATGACTTAAAATCTCGGGCAACGCTGAGTAATGAGCTAGTGCTCCATAAGGCTACATGCATATTTCTCTTACTCCTTTAACTTTTGAATTGTTCTCATGTATCCCAATTTTAATTAGCGAATAGTACAATTTCTTAATTTAAGATTTTAATTGCTAAAATATGTTCTCTGAAGAGTAATTTCTTCTCTAATTAAACACCAAACATTTTGCTGTTTTGTTCACTTTTACACTTATTTTTTGCAATGTTACCACCAGATTTCTTCTACTATCATTCGTTAGACCAAATATTACTTGTGTTTGAAGAAACCGAAGTTTTCTGCAATTTTTTGCCTTCAATGTCCCGACTGTATATTAGTTTGTGATAACACTTATATTTTGTTCATATATATTATGAGCATTTGATAAATTTATTGAATCAGAAATAGGTACTAGATTTCTATAAAACGTAATGACTACTAAATATTTTCATAAAACACTACATCTAAATACTAAAGCAATAAAGGTGACAACACTAAGCCTGTAGACGGATGATTTCTTTATCCCTCTTGTCGGAGCGGTCACGACTGAGTCACGGGCTCAATCATGACGTCCTACAAATACCAGATTGGACTCCGGTCTCGTAGACCGGCCAACGAAGAAGTATCTTAGCAAATTCGTTCACTCAAATTCCCTAAAAATTAGCAAATCGATTATTTTGATTGAAAGATATTTAATAATTACCAAGGGGAGGATAGAGATACAATAAAAAACACGTTGGAGTGCACCTAATTCCGTTTAATAATATTACCAAATGTAGTATTTTAACAGCATTGTAGGAAATTTGTTTTAAAATTAAATAGAATAGGATGCACTAACAAACATTGTGTTAGTTTTAACAACGAAAAGTTACATTTCAAATCACTTTCAAGGATATAAACAATAGGCCGATCTACAATAATGTTTAATTGGTCCCCTACATGTATTCTCTATAGGTTATGTTCAAGTATTACTTACAATTCATATATTTAGTTGTCAATATCACAGAAAAATACCACTACAGTGAATAATTAGTTACGTTAACTTCAGATTCATTTGATTCAGGGAAATGAATATATTCTCAATCCACGAGCTGAAATAAATTCAGATTTATTTTATCAAGCCGGCCAACACTGTTGTGACATAGCACATGATCCAGCCTGGTAATTGAAGGAAGAGTTCGGCTGAGTTCGGCCAAGTTCGGTTGAAAACTCGATCTTCGGTTTGGGAGGAGCGTCGCCAGCACAAGATCTTCCATACGAGCCACTACAGAGGTATGAGAAGGGAACGTCCGNTTGTAGGAAAAGTGTCTTCTTCAGAAGGAATAATTCTTACGCATTTGCAATTTACAAAGACAAGCAGTAAATATATCTCCGTACAAGACAAGAGAGTTATTTGTTTCAAACATTCAAGTAAGTATCTCAAATAGTTCTCTATCAATAAATTATTGTTTTTTTATCTAATATTGTCCGCAAAACTGTGCTGCACTCTTAACCACTAAAACATCCGTTGTATATTTCTTTCGATGTCGCAAATTTATTGATGTTTAGCTAACTTCCCGCGACATGACTCGCGGCATGTTTTTAACATCTCGATTCACCATTCTTAAATCCGCATTGTTATATTTTTTACATTTATCATATTTAGCGGAGGGTCTCTTGATTTGTTGAATTTGTAGCATTTAATTTCTATTTTTCATTTCATATAACTGTTGTGTATGGAAAGTTCACCCGTTGCGACCTACAACCGCAGTTGTAATACACGGATACAGCAATTTAGATTCTATCAAGGCGTTGTTTCCTCCAAAATGTATCACTTGTGTCTAGTGAGTAACCTCACACAGATCTGAGCCTCACTAACTCTCGTCATCGCGCCCTTAGTTGTTTGCAACGATAAATATATACATAAATTTATTGGAGGAATAATAAGAGAAGAAAATAAAAAATTGTGCCCTGAAGATACGCAGCAGATTGAGTGGCATATCCTACTACTATTAACGTTTATTACATAGTCAAAATAAGTAAAAAAATAATGGTTGGGTAGGAAGCGACATTTATGGATCGATGTTCCACTACTATATACCCGTTGCTATACTGGTAATAGGAAATGCTGCATGCGTTATATTTGTCGCTTATAAAATTCGCTTTCTGAATCAGGACCAAGCATTCCTGCATGCGGACAACGAACAAGGATCTTCAAACACCCAAAGGTACAGAACAACAGAAGTAAATTTTGTGTGAGGCACAATATTTGTATTCGCCTGATGACGAATTTCCGTAAAGCTGGTAGATTTGATTGTCCCAAATTTGAACTGCTTTTCATCACTAAGCTATCCGCAATTCGCAGATTTCGTCTAGAAAATCTACCGCTTCCCCCATAAGCAAATTTTTGGGATATGTAGAAATTGAACCTACCAAACGTAATACACATTTCTGCATTAGATATTTTGTATTCGAAAAACATGTGAAATTTCGAACTGAAATATCACAAATGGTAAGGTAGCATTAAAACAGAAGGAAAACAGAAAATCACTTGTTACTCTAATTCATATATTCGAAATGTTGAAATTATTTTTCTTAACGAGCCTCGACATTACATTGTTTTCTAGCGAAAGGTGAATAAGTTTTCATCTAAAAATATTCGTGAATTAATAATCAAATCTTTTGTTCTTAATGAATCTTGTATTTAAATTCTACAAGACACCTTATTGACACGAACGAATTAAGGTTGCTCATAAGCAAAAATTAATGTAAAAAATGAATGCTATATAACTTACCATTAGATATTACTGCTTGAGTTTTTCCTCACGAAGCACACACTCTTTGTTCCTCCTAAAATAACATAAAAACTGAATCAAACCGTATCGGTTTATACTTCTGTTGCTCATAAGCAAACTTTGCAAAAAAATTAATTTCACATTGCATACAACTGTTCTCTTCGTAAGTTATCCAGAGCCTGACTTCCTAACCAGTTTAAGTAGAAAAATTGTGTATTGAAATTTGTCCCTTAAAAGATTTCGATGGGGGCAAATACCTGAGATTCGTCAAAGGATAATAAGATTTCCAGAGATATTTACCGGGGAGAGGTCTATAATTGTTTGGAGAGGCCACCCTATTGTCTTCAGCGCAAGTACGTTTTCCCGTATCAGAATCGCTTTTAACCTTTTGATTTATTTATATATAATTTTATGTCAATTTTTTTCTTATAAGAATTTGCCTCGTCATTCGGTTCTTAGCTGAAAATTTTCCGTGTTCTTTTTGGAGTTTTGGTTTGTTTGAACATATATGTTTTTCAAATTTAGACACGTGTTTTGTGTATTTTTTGACTTGTGATGTGTAGATTGCGTAATTAATATTCAACCAGAAATGTTTTGAGTTACAGTATTAAAATTCTTCATTCTAAAACCCACCTACCTAGCGTCCTCCACTCTTTGCCTACGATACAAGAAAATGACCCGTGTCGTATCCTTGCACTTTGCCACTAACTTTTCCTGAGTTAGATGAGTTCAACTTCCTGACGAGAAGCTCCTGTTTTGAAGAATATTTTATCATATTAAATTTTATTTCGGATTTCTAATCATTTTTGAAAACTTCTAATAATATGATTGCAAATTCATTGTATTGTTACTGATTTATGATTTTATAGTTAATTTTATACTATTTTAATTATGAATTTATTCTAGTTTATATTTTTGCAGCTTAATAATGCTAGGAAAAAGTTTTTAGTATGATAAATATTTTGACTGTAACACCTTTTTTACATAATCAAGTTTTAATTCAGAAGATCGATGGATTGGTGTTAGACTATACTTTATTTGTATTAAGTGTTTTTCTGTCCTTTCTTTGTAAATAGTCTGTGAGTTGATGAAACATCTTCGTGTGTTTCTCGACTTCGATTTTCCCTAGTAGCTTTTTAGAAGTTTATTGATATCTTTTCGTTAAAGTTTCTCATATGGCTTCTGCGATACTTGTCACCCTTTCCGTTTTCTTCTCTTCTTTTTCCAGGATTGAGGTTTTCACTTTTGTGGCAGAATTAAGGTTGTATTGCAAACGGCTTTTATAAATTCCTGATGGTGGTACATTCTGTTAACCTAGATTATGTGGATCATCGTTTTAGCCAACGAAAGACTGAGAAAAATACAAGTAGACCAAAATAATAGTTATTTGGAATATGAAAATGGCCTTTAAAAACCTTTTTTAATATTTTCAACTTCAAATATTGGTTCGCATGTAAATAACTCAAAGAAATGTATTTAAAAAATAAATAAAGCACAAGGGAAGTAAATTGTAAACATAAACATTGATGGAATCTTATTTTGTGTGATGTGCTGCGTTATCTAACCAGAATTTGCACACTATCGCTAATATTGTTGTTTCTTTAATGCTTGCTGTGCACTGATGTATTTGAAGTTGTTGTTAATGGCTGGTGTGTTGGAGTTGTCTTTGGAAGTTGCAGCCATATCAATTCGATTGAGAGAAAACAAAAAAAACAAGGCACTGATTGATTATAATATTTGAATTTTGGAGGGTACTTATTACTTCACCATAGGAGCGACGGTTCTTGATCTCGGTCGGGCTATTGGGGTGCTGTGGCTGTGGACAGGCTGGCATTGTCGCATTCCAGGTAAGACTCTTATTTATACGTGTATAAATACTGGATCCTCGGACTGTAGGTTAAGGCCCAATATATATTTAGTAGAAATTTTAGTTTGTATGGTTGTTATTTGAAAAGTCTTACACGGGAAAGTTTTACGTTTTCGATATGGTACATAACTGCATTTTACGTATCTGCACATAAAATAAATGTGTAGATGAGGGCTCTCAAACTTTCCTAGATGTTGGCGTACCCTAGGGCGTTCTTCCTCCCAAAAATGCACGGACAATATTGAGTCATTCTGTCTAGTTGAGGACGCAGACCATCTTCAATTGTTTCGGAATGTTTCACTTCCGTCATGATTTCGGGAATGTAGACAAACATACCACTTGAAAAACAATTCTAGCAACGTTCGCAATTTAATGTCACGGATAATTGAATCAAACTGTTCAATTCGGTTTCAAATTTAACATTATAATGTAAACAGGTCTCCTGAACAGTGATAAATATTACATCATAAAGCATATTGAAACTTTACGAGACTCGCTTACTATTATATATGAATATATTTTATTGCTTACCAGACACGTCAGTTCGGTCATTTGTTAGGACTCAAGTATTCAATTAACATCCAATTCAAATACATAATTCATTTAGCTTATTTCCTTGGTGTAATTAGTAAATAGTATTATCTCGGAAAGAAAGAGGTAAAGCAGTAGGAAGACATCCACACATCTTTTATTATATGATACTTCATTTATGTGATGTACTCTGTCTGATTACAATAGAAAACGAACTGAAATTTTCAAGGACATTTGCGCATTAAGTTCTACGATTGTGGTTTTTCCACCAACTCCAAGAGTGTTGCTCTCCAAGGAAGATTTTTAAAATAAATTTACCTTATTACCGCTGGAAGTTTCCTCAACTAACTACTTCGAAAATTTAATTAATTGATACGTAACTATTTTTATCATTAACTTCTGAATATTAGGATACGTAATATATATTTTGCAAACTCAATATTTCATAAAGACAACTGCTAGCATCTCGCTGATAGTTTTTGCCTTTATCGATACTTGACGTTGGACTTATGGAGTTTACAAGTAGGCCATTTTTTATCCACCTTGGTCTGGGTTTTTTCTTCGGTTTTCTTTCGGGTAGAGGTGAATTGTTTATAGAGACTCTAAGTTCTTGCCTAGAGGCGACGACTGTTGAAATAATAAACTTCGAATTTAATGATTTAATTGTTACGATTTGTACATAATACTTTCCGAGTAATATATAGTTATATAATACTACGGACTTCTGAAGGAACTTTCTTGTTTTCTAAATACAAATTTGTTGCTATTATGTTAATTTTATAATACGTAAGGGTCTATTTGTATTATTAGGCGTGCAGAAATATTAAATACGACTGTCTTGGTGTTCTTAATCGGAATTGAAGGGATGATATTTTGATTGTTTTCGGAGAGTAAATACGTTTATTGTCTAGCTCGAGGGCATACGCAGTTTCTAATAGTTTTTTTGACAATAAATTTATTTATGTTTATTAATTTTTGTTGAACAAACTCTAAAAATATGTGTACATCTTGATGCTCACATCTACAGAATTTGTCTTCGATGTTTAATATCTACTTGTTGGGGAGACTCGCAGCGCCGTGCCTAAGCACACTCACCTTCCACCTCTGGTGAAATTATTATGAAAAATGAAAGTAGAATACTCGGTTGTGGATGAAGAGGGTTCGCGGGAGGTTTTCCCTGCTTTTTATTCCAGCATCACATCGCCATCATCATTTTCATCCGCCCTTATATCAGTCATAAAGCACCCGACTGGTGGAGGTTCGTCAGTCAAGGAATCCGACACCACCCTACGCAAACCAAAAAGGCAGCAACTCATCTCCCATCTCTGATACCTTTAACAAAGGACGTGAAAGCACACATGATATCTACGTGTGGCTGAATACCTTTAGTATTTCGAATCAGAGATTTAAGGGATGCTTACACGCCAGTGGAATTTTGATGTGTTCAAAATAACGCAAATTTTAAAGAAATAATAAGATCCTTAGATATACAAATGTGTTAAGTACAAGACAGTGCGTTGTCTATTGGGGCGTCACGTTCCTAGTATATTTTACATGAAATGTGAGAAAAATTTTATAATGAGACTTCATTATATTCGGACGACTTTTTCTGACTGTTTTCTGCTGTTTCATCTTTCACCATTTTCTTTCCTAGATAGTAGCATTTAAAAATGACATTAAGAACAGAAGATACGTGACTGATTTATTTGAAAGGGATATTACTTGACTACTTGAGTCCGAACAAGAACAGCAATGACACATCTGGTAAGTAAAAAATGGAACAAAAATACTCTTTGACGTTTGCTTGTTAAAGTATATAATGATTTCTATATAACTGAGTTACGTAATGCTCCATTGTATGCTCTCGTATACTATTCATAACTCTTTTGTGTCCTGATTAGATAGTTAATTCTAAACATGAAACAAAGTGAAACTTGCCTACAAATAACAGATGGAGGAAGATAGTATCTGACGTATTATTCGGGCCAATAAATAGTTTTGGTAACAGCAAGTAGATGTTCGTGTAATCATAAGAAACACTTTAAAATTTATATGAAACACAGAATGTTTGTTACTTTCAATTCTTCGTGCTGGTTAATTGCATTAGCATATTATATTAGGCATCGTTAGTATCACATTCCATTAGGTACTGTTGTATACTTTGGACCCTTTGTGATTTATAAATCTCTTTTGGATGCGGTTCTGTTCCAATTGGATGGCTGTTCTGGTGGCAACCTCTCAGGGAGCGATGTTCGCAGTTTTTGAGGAAACCTTTGACTGCATCTCAAAATACAGCGTCTTCCAATATTCAGTTAACTGAGATAACACATTTGTGAAAGTGGGATCATTACAGTTTATATTCCTAGGTCTTGCGGAGTGATTTCATGTGGACAGTGGACGATCGAGAATCAAATGTGGAGGGGGGGGGATAATTTAGAATTTTTTATTTGTATTACATTTTCTCCATATTTCCACCAAGTACGTTTTAAATAATTAAATAAATCAAAGAAAAGACTATTAGAGGATACCACATCACAGATGATGTAATGATTTATATAATTTCTAGTTTTAAAATGTAACTTTTTCTGTCCTTCAAAAATTACCTCACCTAATCGCTGCCATTGCTCGCCGGAACAATTCTCTTCATGAATTGAGATTTTCCAGGGTATTTTTAATCACTCTTGGAATATATGTTTTAAAAAGGGAATATCCCCCATTTATTTGACTCCTTTAAGTGTTGGTAAGGTTGAGGTACATCCCTTAGGAAATATAGTTTTACGTATGCCATATCTTCTTTGGGGCCAATGTCCTATGTCCATACGTCTTTTTTTTAGTAAACCAGTGGAATTTTTATATGCTGAATTATACATTTTATTTCATTGTCTCGACTTAAAAACTTGCCTGAAATACAAGATGCAGAATTTACTTTATAATGGAACTTTAAAACTTCAGTTATCGTCTATTAATATGTAAGAAGCATTACAACTACATCCATTTTTTAAATATATATTGAAAATATTTTTACTGTTTTCTTTTGTATAATGCCTTTTGTATGCAGGGTAAATATTTTAGTGCTCAATGTTTAGTTAACATTGTTGTAATATAATTGTCATATTATGAGAATATAGTTTTCTGCTTACTGGATACCATTTTACTGCTTTCCCATATCGTCTGATTATTCTCGACAATTCAATACTAAATATTTAGGATAAAGTAGGGTGTTAAAAATATTATAATATAAAATTGTTTAAATTATTTTTTGGAGTCGAATTGTAAAATAACTAGAATATAACAAAGAAATACTCCTTACGATTTATTGTATAAATATAATTTTTTACACAATTTTTAAAAATTACTTGTACAAAACATATCTAAGTAAATTCAAGTGGTTATCGATAACATCGAAGTCATAAGAATTTCTTTATAAATTGTTTTGAAATTTAAAAGGATTTCTCTTATATATTGTGGTAAATGCAATGCAAAATGTGGAAAATATTTATAATTTGAAATATTTTACTTGTTTTGTGGCCAATGTGAAACTCCACTTGAATTGTTTTTCACGATAAAGGTAGTGATATGTCTACTAGGGATCATGAAAGATGCGTTAACAATTTATGTTTTCTTCTGCAATTTACTGAACGAGTGATCTGAAGATGTACATTATGGAATCTTATACCTAAAAGTGAATGATTGTGATTTGTGGATTACACAATCTTTGTTGCTAATATTTGGACTACGCAATTAGTATCCGATATTTTTCTAATTCATAATAATACAAATGTAATACAAAACGTGACTGTGTACCCTATTCCATCTCGCGGGAACCGCGCTGTTCGAATTTTCACTTCCGTGGCGTAACAAAGCTGCACCATTTCATAAAATTGTTGTAAAATCTAAACTATTCGTCGAAATTTTACGATTTAAAGATTCTTTATCTTGTTTAAATGCACAAAACAAATAATCCACTAATTGAGAGACGATAGATTTATTCCTTTTTGATTTACTTTCTTAAATTGAAGTATTTTAACACTCCTAATTTTAATAACGTTTCATCAATAATTAATGTTAATTTTTACAGAAAAGGGCCCTAAAGACCTTGACGTTGGCTAACCTATTTTAAGCCCCAATTATAAAAAATAAATTTTTGCACATAGACATATGCTGACGGGAACGTTTTCATAGAACTCTCCAAAGAAAAGAAATCGCCATTCGAAGTTGTCACCTATCTCTAACTGTTCAGAAAGCAAAAGGGAATATAACTCAATTTTTTTTATTTTATCAAAATGTATTATCAAAAAAGTTTCTATCATTCTTATCACACATTTTAAAATAGAATAAGGAGGATGAAATAACCTATGTTCATCCTGGACATCAAAACTTTCTCCTTAATATTTTTCATCATGATCTCTTCAGTGGTTTAGTTGAGGTCAAGTAGCAAACAGACAGACAGACTTTCGTGTTACGCATTTATATATTAGTAAGGAAGTAATTTGTATCTTTTCATTTCTACCTCTCAGTTCATATAACTGTGGTGAAAGAAAATTTCATCGTCTGCGGCCCCTAATCGCAGTTGTAATACTCGAATACAGGAATCTAGATTCTCGCTGAACTTTGTTCTCCTCCAAAATGTGCCTCTATGTGTCTAGAGAGTAAACTCACACAGAACTGATCCTCTCTAACACTCGCCATCGTGGTTCTTTGTTGGCTCAAACGAGAAATACATTCAGTAGGGAAGTAAGGATACTGGACCAGAGAATCTTGAAATGAAGACAAGTTTTATGAGTAAATTAATTAAACGAAATCAGGAAAACCAAAATCCTTGTCGTAGAATATCCACATATTCACGAAATTATTTGACATAACTCATTGATCAAGCTGAAACAATTAAAATTACAAGACACATAAAAAACATAAATTATGGGAATATTTCAATAATACATTATATCTCAAGTTGCCATAAATATTCGGCTACTATTTGGTATTCGGTATTTGCCCAAATAGTACGAAATATTCGACCGAATACTAAATTATAAAAAGAAACTGGCCAATATTATTCAGAATATAAATATTTTTAATACTAAATAATTACGAGCTTAGTAATAAAAATCCATCTGTAGCTACTTATAATTAATAAAACAATTTTTCAGCATACGATTGCCTTTTTTCTCATAGATAACATGTGTTTCTGAAAAAGAAAATCGATCTGTGTACGCTTCAAGCCGGAGATGATATGAAAATCTTCGCGAATAATAATAATAATAATAATAATAATAATAATTATTATTATTATTATTATTACAAACTTGCCACCTAACAAGGAAATATCTTAGTCTCGACAAGAATCAAATTTTACTTAAGGTTCGGCGTATAAACTCATCCAAACTATCTGTTTAACGGAGAAAGTACTTGCACAAAAATTATAATAATAAAAAGTAATAATAATAAATTTATTGTCCAGAAAGAGGTTATAAACTATGTGTGACCACGTGGAGGACAAAAAACTGATTTACTGTCGTGAAGCACGAGAGGGACCATCCCATTGATTCCGATCAATCTCATCGATCCCATTCGCAATAATAAGAAATTTTAAATCAATAAAAATCTATCTCATTTGCAATAGCACTTTTCCCTATTACCTCATTTTGCATATTACCTGCATCTGTAGCACTTTCGTCGAAACAATTCTCGAATCTATCGTGTATATCAATGGTTCTATCATTTTATTTTCGTACTACCAGGAAAAGAATAAAGTAGGTTTCCGTACTGCTAGATTTATCTCAACTAATATTCAGGCGAGCTAATTCATTGCTAGAATGAGGCGAAGTCTCACATTCGAAACAAAATGTTTTTGTCACTTTGATGTGAATATTATCCAAATGGTTTTATAATACTCTGACGTGTATTTTATTTTATTAAGTTATTATATGCTTGTTGACTGAAGTCAATTTACTAACTATTTACGAAACTTGGATATATTCAAACCAAAGAAGTTTTATTAATTAATAATTTATTCTACTGATTTTTTAAATATTGGATGAGAACTATTATTTTGTAATTTAAAATTTGATGATAAATTTGGGTTTGTCATTTGACTCTTTTCTTGTCGAGGGTTCCATAGTCTTTAGTCACGTGATGAGGTTTCCATTTCCGTTAGAACAGTATTTTAAACAGTTTTTGGTGAATTATTTTTGAAAATGTAAGATATGAAAATCGTATCGCCATTGCGTTCCTATTTCCATTTGCTATGTTTTAGTAGCTTTTTTCGCTATATATCAAAAGTAATTTAGTCCGCAAAAGTTTCTCCATATAAGTTCGTAGTGATTTTAAGTCCAATATTTCATAATCTTGCGCCGTAATTATTCATCGCCACTGGATAGAAAATGGTACAAACTATCATTTAAAACATTTTTGAAGTTCTTAATTCTGGTCACTTCGAGGCACATAATACCTTAATTTGAGACACAATTCAATTGTCTGCTTAAAAATCAAGTCTTTCTTCTTTTCTTTTGATATTCAGTAGAGTAGACGTGAAACATTATTATTAACAGGACAAGATTTTTTTTTTCAATTAAAAAATCTGGAGTGCGCTCCACCCAATTTTCCAATTATAATTCATAATAAAAAACTCATGACACTAATCACCCAACATTACACTATAAAATTAAGAAGAAAAACACTCCAAACAAGAAAGAATAATATTTTATAAATATTAAAAAAAGGCTGACGTGCCCCGCCCATCTTAGCCGTTTTGTTTTGATTGAATTATCAACAGATAGCATATTTGTTTTCTGTAGTACTTCCTCGTTTGCTACCTTATCTCTCCATGATATTTTACAAATCGATTTTGAAAATTTTATGTGGAAGCCATTTAATCTTCTTAAGCACCGTCCAGATTTCAGACGAGTATAATGAAGTGCTGAATTCAATGTTCTTTGGTAAACGAGAAGTTTTGTCTTGCCGATTATTTTGTGTCACTTTCACACTCGTGAGTAAAGTTTTTGAAAGGCCTGACTTGAGGTATTTATTCTGAGATTGACTTCATTTGTGGCATAGCCGTTATTTTGGCGATTGCTTCCAAGATACTTGAAGCTGTCAACCGTCTTGACTTTTACGCGTCGTAGAAAGATGTCTGCATTTGTAATGTTGTCGAACATGAAGTCCATTTTTTTTGCTTTCACTATGAAAGTGTTCAAAAGTTCTTAAAGTTCATGAGGCGTTTCTACTGTTAGAGCGCAGCTGTCAGCGGACATTAGGTCGGCGATTTTGACTTTTATAGTTTTCGATTCCTTCGATTAAACATGTTGTATTCGCTCTTGAAGTTGACGGCGACGCCTCACTGTGATCTTGAGCTGAGATTTTTAATGATGGCTTCCATATATAGTACACACCTACGTTCATACACACAAACACACACACGCAAACACAAACAGACATACAACATCAAAGGTCATCGCCAAAATTTGAGAATAGACTCTCCTGGAGCCAAATCTTGAAGATCTGAAGAGATCCCAAAAAAATTTATTCGTCCGTTTGCAGTACTTTCTTTACATACTCTATGTATTTGGAAAGTAAATAGAACAATTGATCATCTATTCAAAAAAAAAATCTTTGCTTCTAAATCAAAGCAAGCAAAGAAGCTCATTTCATTTCTGTAATAATTCTTTCTTTGCTTAAGTAATAAAATCCAATCTCACGTAAAATATTAATAATAATAAAATATTGTTCCGTTGTAAGCGTATTAAATATGTCATTTCGTTTTACGTTGCTGTAGTACTTTTAAATAAAGCAGATTCAAATACAAAATTATTTTCCTGAATGCTGTAATTTCTTGTTATTAATACAAATGATTTGTTTTCTGTTCTGAAACTTAGTAGGGCTGTGAGTAAATCTATAGCTCCATCCTAATCCGGATTTTTCTTTGTTTTTTTATTGTTCACATATGGAATTTAAACATAGACTCATTGCCTCAGAGACTATTGTATCAACACTACTATGGTTATTATTAAACTCTATTTTTTAATTTTTGCAATGTACTAGCTCCGGCGTTGCCCAGACATTCTTTTTAAATCAAGAAACACACTCTTAGGTCGAATTTTAGATTCCGAAGCAATATACAACGCCGCTATTGCGGCTGCACTTTAAAAATCTATGCCGCGTGTCAAATTTTTACAATTTCAAGATGTTTTTTGTGTTTCCTAAATGCACCAAACAAAAAAATATTAAATGTGATGATGAATTATTTTGTCCTTTCTAAATTATTCTCTTAAATTTACGTATTTTAACACTTCTATTGTAATTTAATCTTTTTTAGTAATATAGGTGAACCTTCGTTTATAGATATATTCTCTCGCTGACTTTTTTGTAGAACTCTTTGAGGCGAACAATATTTCCACTCACATCTGTCACCTGACTCCAACAGTTTAGACGGATTATGCGAACCTCTCCCCCCCCC
>NNCF01129465.1:2855-14412 GCA_002313205.1 Laupala kohalensis
TAGAATTAATCCCATTCCTACCGAGCGGCACAAATGAATTCTGATTTTATTAATTCTTAATAATATTCCACGTACGCGAGTATATTCAGTACATGTTACAACTTACGTTATGTTCCAACACATATTACAACAATCTCAAAGAACAGTGTTATGTTTTACTGTCCCATACATCTTCTGGCGGGTTTATGATGATAGTTCATAAGTTCCTCTTTACAACTAAAATTTAACATCACCTGAAATTTAGTTCCAACCAAAAATATCATGACTTTATCCTTCATCCAATACAACTTTAATTTACAACTATTTACAATATCTTTAACACTTTACCTGTGATTAGGTTTTCGATGTCTCCCAACGCACAATTGCGCCACAACGGTCAAAAATTGGTTTTCTCCTAATATAACAACTTCACTCGAATACTTTTTATGTAGCGACACATCTAATAATAATCAGTGAACGCAAAACGATTAATTATATCTAAGACATGAAATATGAAGACAACGGATTCGCCGGAGATAATTTACTACCACACGTGTAGGACACTAGACTAGCAATGGTTGTCTTCTACTAAGTGATGAAACCCCTCTAATTCAATTAACCTAAAAATACACATAAAAATTCGCGAATAAGAGGGAAGGTACGTAATGTTAAGCGACCGCGCACCTGCGCATTTATACATTCCATATTTTTCCAAATTTTTAGTTTCTTCTCTTTCGTTTAGATTTCGCTGAGAAGTCCTTAAGTAGACTCTAAAGTTACCCTCTTCTTTTAATAAACTTTAAAATTTGAACTGAGGAACGGTAATCATAAATTAAAACAATACAGCTAATGAAACTATATCTTGAAACCTTAGACAAATCAACCAATCAGAGCTTCGGTTTGTTTTAGCAACAGGTGTACGAGAAAATTCCAGGCTCTTTTAATGTTGTTTCTTCTAAATCTTCCATTTGAATGTCTCGATCCTTAAATTGATAACTTGGATGCATTATTTGCTGTACAGTAAACATTCCCATCATCGACATAATTTTTGTGTGTTGATAGTATTATTTTCGTAATTCGTAAACTATAACATCGCATCAGCTTAAACATTATATCCATCCCTACAACAAAATCCTTATTCACCATTGACTATAAGAGCACTGAACTATATACCTTTATGAAGGTAAACAATATTTTGTAATTTTTTTAAGGGTCAGTACCAACATATGTGGTACTATTCATTGTTATGATGGGGTTTAAGGGTACTGATAAAGATGACATCTGATAGATTCACTTTAAAATCAAATAATTGCATGTTTTTATCTCAACATTTCTTCAGAAGCAGGATAACACTAGTTAATGAAATTCTGAAAATGTTTAATAAGTTTCTTTATTCACCTCTGAATTATTCAATGTACTATGTTCACTGAGTTAACAAGTGCAAATAGAAAAAATCAAATAACTCTTGATTGTTTATATGATACTACTATTGAACTAAATATGTAGTCACCCCTGATAACTCAGTACTAACATTTTTCCATAATCTTTATTTTACAACAGCTAGAACAAGATTTTTAAAAAATGTATTTTCTGTGATATATATGTTTTATGTCTTTATATATGTGTGAACTTTTATAAATGCTTTAATAGTCCACAGTGACTAAACAAATGTTAAAGAATTTTCTATCTAACTTTTCCATCATTACCTATGTAAAAATTTCCATCGTTAGTCACCTTTACACTCTTGGCATAACCAATTTAGATGTTGAAGTTAAGTTCCTTTTGTAACAAAAGAAAATTGACAGAACCTCAGGATCTTAATCTAGCTTAAAAATGAAATGACTTTGTCTTTCAAACAATTAATAAGTATCATTTTTAATAGTTCTTTAAGGAAGGAACATGTTTCATGAAAAAAAAATAAAAATATTTAAAATCAAGAAGGTCTTTTACATGTGAAAAGAGATTTCATTGTGTGAAAAATTTCTTACTTTCTTTGCTTGTATTTTTGTTTCCCACTCAAAGATAACTTAAATATCATATTCTATCTTAACCATTTTAAACACTAAGGAGTCTTACAATTATGTAAAAATGTTTTTGGAGATTATTTTGTCTCTCTCAAACTTATACTCAAACAATTTCATTTTAAAACCTGTGATCTACAGTAATTAATTATTGGAAGACTTTAGAAGAAACTTTACATTTTCAACTTTTTGTGCAGTTATAGTGAACAGTAGTTATTTATAGATATTTCAAAATCAAGGATAACAGTCCTCAACACAATATTATTTGCAATGAACTCAGCATAAACTAGTGATTTCAATTGATATTGTAAAAAGATGTGAAGAAAATCCTCTCAATATGCTTAGTAATCATTTAACATTGGTACAGTCATTTTACATTTCACAATTTATTTTATTTATTTATTTTATGTCTTTTTGACAAAAGGAGGTGCAGGACCGACATGAGACACAGGCTCATCCACCTAACCATTGGACTTGGAAGAGAGAATTAGGAAGGAAAGATGTTGGGTTGCAATAAGTAAGTACAACATGTATTTTATTTTCAATTTTATGCTTAAATTCAAGGTGCATGTAAATTGAATGATTCTTTCAATATTTTTAATACAACACAAAGAATGTTTTGTATACTGCTTTATATACATTAATATCACTCAAAATAGGCAAAAAGGCAATAAAAAGAATGAAAAAAAAACATGACAGATTTAAAAATGCATTAATGAAATAAAAAAGCATTAATATATTTTAACCACTATTGCTAGAGATCAGGAAATATATTCAATACATAATCTGCATTCAAAAATTATAGAAGCAAGTTCAAGGTTACAACAAAAAACACATTTCTTTTATCATTACTTATTTCAACAGAAAAAATTTCCATGGGAGTGGGTGATGTGTGGTTCATAAACTAAAAATATACTCATGCTTCTCAAAATTTCCAATTTTTTAATACATTACCATATTTTCTTTTGTCGATGCATACCCACACAAGTGTCTCTTATTCACAATGTTGAGAGAATAGAAAGAAAAACTGAAAGTTAACCCCAGGTTAGTATCAGGGATGATGTATCATCCCAGCGTGTTATGTTTTTAAACTATCTCCTGAAGTTGCAAAAGTACATATAGAGGCAAGGGATTTTTGGTCATTTTCTATAGAGTCAATGATTAATTATTTCCAATAAAAGGAATTTTTGAATATTTGTTAATGTTTTTTTGAGGCCTTAATGTAGGATGTTATCTTAGTTGCCATTAGTGTGGGTAGAATTTTTGTATAGTTCATAAAGTTAATTTACTTTTTTATCCTTGTTCTACTGCATACATCCATTTTGTAATAAAGATAAATAAAAAATAAAATCTTACAACCTTTTTTGGATGTTTAATATATTTTTATATTGTTTTTCTGGAAAATGAAATTTCGACTAGTGTTCTGAGTCATCTTCAGGTGTAAACAAATTGTAACTAGAAACATTAACATACCTGCAGAACAATTGATCATGATATTAAATAAAAATATTCTTTCAAAATATGTTTACAAAAAGCAGAAATCACACAAACATGTTATAAAATTGCATTGCAAATACTTGATAGTTTTTCTGTGTCTGTGCATAAATTCAAACTCATATTTGTGTTTTTATACACATCATTTATTATTATTATTATTATTTAATAATAATATAATATTTTATTGAGCCACATAGATCATAACAATGATGTATGGCAAGTCATAGTACTAAAAACAATAACAATAATATCTACATATAAGAATAACAACAATGTAATGATTTTAATACATTTAACCATATTTATTTAACTTAGGCTAAGTAGAAGTTAACATTAAAATACAATTATTTTCTATTATTACAGAATATTAATATTTATTTAGGTTCTGGTTGTTAGATACCTATAGTAGGAATTCTGTTATTTTACTTTTATTTTATTAATTTATGTTGAGGTCTATATTTATGGTAAAACTGTGCAATTTGATGTTGTTAGATCATTTCCTGCATCATGGGTCACCTTCTGCACCTTTGTTCTAATGAATACCTGCAACAGATTGTATGTCATACATTAGATATTGCCATTGAGGAGAGGAATTCTTGTACACTGTAGTAGAATTTCTGTTGTAAGAATTGTTTGAGTTTTGTTTTGAATGGGTTCAGTGTATTGATGTTTTTTAGGTTTAGTGGTAACGCATCATATAGCTGTATACCTGCATTGAGAGTGCTCTTTTGGCTAAGAGTGGATGTTATCTTTGGTTGATGGATATTTCTGGCCTGTCTAGTGTTGTGAACATGAACAGTGGAAGTAAATCTGCAGAGTGGTCCTTTGTCTAGTAGATCCTTTTTTACAAAGTTCAAAGTTTCAAAAATGTACGTGCATGGCAGTGGAAGTATTTTCAACTTTTCAAATAATGGTTTACATGTAGAAAGTTTATTAGTGTTGGTAATTGTTCATATTATTCTCTTCTGTAAACCAAAAGTTTGCTTTGTTTCTGGTGCTTGTCCCCAAAATATTATACCATATTTTAAAATGGAATGGACATTTGCATAGTATACTGTTCGAAGGGTATCTGTTGTGCAATTTGCTGTTAGAACTCTGGTGGCGTAGTTTATTGTGCTGAGTTTCATATTCAGTGTTTCTAGGTGACATTTCTACTTGATGTTATCTTGTATAGTAAGTCCCAGAAATTGTGTTGTTTGTTTAAAGATGAGGTGGCTACCATTAAATTCGATGTTAGGCGTGTGCTGTTTAGATGAATGTTTAGTTTTCATTTTTGTGTTTTATTAATTATAAATTTGTAGGTATTATTATGTTAACATTATGGTATTATGTTAATATTATAACACATACCAAACTATTATTATTGTTTGATGTGTGCTGAAATGTTAAATCCACCTCTGCCTTAGGACTCTTGTTCAGAATTGAAGAGACCATGCCAGGAAGTACTAGGATGTTTCTGTCTACTATCATAGTAACATTGTAATATTATTTACAAACTTTATATAGACAAAATTTCAACCTTTACTCACAGCTTTTTAACAATTATTTGTGTCATCATTAGTATAATGTACTACAAAAATAATTAATTGTCTTGACAACATAAAATAAACAACAAATATCCTAATACAAATAAAGTAACTACTACTCGTACTAAAAACAACTCTATAGAAAATTGATTAATAGAAAAACAAACCATCAAAGCAGAATAATTAAGAAAGAACAATTATAAATTTTAGATAATCTATCTGTATGTTTGTTATTTTGTTGAATTTGTTGTAAATTTAATAAGAAGCATTTCACTAATAATGTGTTTTAAGTAATTATTGAAGAGGGGCATACACTTCTTCATAAACTCATTTGTCCGGGACAAACAAGTTTATATTGCCTCTGACCACAGAAACCTACTTGTTAATATGTTTCTTTTATAACCAATCACCATCCTACAGGAATCCTTCATATGTATCATTTTCTTTTCCTATAGAACTGATCATTCTTGTCCATCTTTTTCACAACTAAATATTCTTCCACTAAGGCATTTATTTATTTTTTGGTAAAGTACTAAAAATGTTTTTCATTCACAGTGGAAACAGTTCATGGGGGATGGAAAATTGTATGATTCTAGAAAAATAAATGAGAGTCAAAATCTAATTTAACTCAAGTTTAACAATTGTATACTTGTATTACTCCTATAATATTTTACTTCATTTTAATCTTTTTGGAGAAATTCATCTTTTAGGCTCAAACACATTTTTAAAGAGTCTAAAATTATTTTTGTTTACTTTACACACCAGAGAATCTTTTCTCAAAATCCAAAGTTAAAAATTCCTTAAATCTTGCAACTGAGAGCAAGATTTTTTTTTTCTTTCTACAATTTTAAAACTTTTATTTTAACAATCTTTTTTTATTAGGTACTATAGAACAAGTAACAGATTAGTACAATTAGGTTAAATAAGATGATATTAAAACAATAAATTAAATGTTGAAGCCTGGGCAAGACAATGTTACTTTTTGTTTGTAGAATTTCATCTTGTAAATAATGTACGTACTCTTTAAGCGAGTTTAAATATAATTTAGTTGAGTCTTATTTACAAGTCAATTTTTTTTTCTTTTTTGACAGTTCATGGTATTTGTAGCTGGTGATCAACCAATCACTCTTGGTATTTATTTTATGAGGAAGAAAATTCTAACACAGGCTATGCCTTCTGGATTCTTTATTTCTTTCACATTAAATTCCTTTTTAATAATTTGTTATGTAAATAAACTTCATAGTCAAAAAACCATTTGCAAACTGCATATGACCACATGGGCGATAATAGATTAAGTTACCCTCCGGAAACAAGCAAGGAACAATCCCATCAATCAAGGGCCTAAGGGCAGGGGTGGATTTAATATTTATAAAAGAAATTATATAATAAATACATAATGTTATATATTTATTATTCCAAAATGAATTGTAGATATGCAGTAAAAATTAATATAAACTTAATAAAACTAAAGTATTAAAGACAGTGCCCATGGAGAAAATCCGTCACTACCCGAAGGAAAACCGGAGAAACTTCTGAGCCAGGACGGGGCTACAGAGATAATGTACACAACTAGGTCAAGGTGACATAGTATTATAAATAAAAAAGGATTTAAAAAAAAAAAATTCATGGAAAAAGGACTTTCATCAGTTTCAACAATTACTACAACAATGGTGTGATAAAGTATAAGAGTGATTAACATTACCTACATCATTCAAAGACACAAAGAAAACGATATTTATTGGGAAATTGAAACACGTATTTTATTAAAATCTGTCAATTCTTTCTTATTACAGAAACAATAGTGTATTAGAAAGCTTTTAACAGGGGATTTGAAGAGATTCAATTTATTTGTATTTTCTATATTTTTGGGAAGGATATTAAGCAGAATTATTCCTCAGTGATACGGGCCTTTTTGGCAAAGAGTAGTTGACTCTCCAGAACAATGAATATTACCTTATAATAGGACCTTATTGCGAGTGTTGTATTAGTTAAGTAGACCGTTTCTTCTAAACTAGGGGTGGGATTTTAATAGTTCTGTCTTAACAAACACCACTACTTCATAAATGTATATGCAAGGGAGAGAGAGAATATTTAATTCTCTAAATAAATGAATTTTAGGGTGAGATTTACATATAATTTGAACTATTCTCTTCGATCTAAAAGTTTGAATGCTTTGAACAGATTGACCCCAGAAGATAATGCCGTATCATAAATGAGAATGAACGTTTGCAAAATACACACAGCGAGAAACATGTTGACTAACAATGTTGTCTAAAACTTGGAATGTATAGCACAATTTGCTACATTTGGAATTCAGATTATCAATGTGGCAATTCCATTTGCGGTTGTCCTGAATTTTTATTTGGGTTCCGTTTATGGAAGGTGATGCAGGAGGAAGAGATTTTGTTACACTATTGGGGAATGAACTGAATACTGTTTTATAATGATAATATTTATTTGTCTATAAGTATCATTTACAATTGCATGATATGGGACACGTCAGTTTGTACAATGGTATTATAGTAATTGTATACTAATTTCATACAATATTTATACACTCACTTTAGATAGATTCATCATATACACAAACTACATACATATCTATATCTATATGCTCTACCTATCTATCTATCTATGTCTACAAATCTCTTTATTACACTACTTATCTATATCACTCTATACACAATATTTACATACACATATATATTATCAAAATACCCATACATTTTTCAGGAAGCTTCTGCTAATAAGAATTCATTCATTGTGTAAAAACATTTATTTATTAAAAAGTTGAGTACTTGTTTGTTAAAGTTTTGGGAAGTTTTGATTTCTTGGGGAAGTCTGTTATATAGTTGTATTCCTATGTAGTTAGGGTTCTGTTCAAATAGTTTAGTGTTATGATGTGTTTTGTGAAGATATGACTTGTTTCTTGTTTGGTGTTCATGTATCATTGCATTAGTTTTATGGTTTTGGATGTTCGTTTTTGTTTGAAGGATATATATACCTGGCAAAATCAGTATTTGTAATGATTTGAAGTGAGGTTAGCAGCTAGATGTACTGGATGAATTTGTGATGATTCTGATAACTTTTTTCTGTAAGAGGAAGATTCTTTTTGATTTAGTTGTGTTCCCCCAAAAGAGTGTACTGTAAGTTTAATAGTGAATGAAAATAGGCAAAATATAATGTCCTAAGAATGTTTTTATTTACACTCAGTTTAATGGTTCTAATGGCATAACAGATTTTGCTGAGCTTTTCAGTGAGTTGGTCTATGTGTGTATTCCAATTTAGATTTTCATCTAGCCATATACCTAGAAATTTTGTTTCCTGTACATACTTGATTTTGTTATTATTAATTGTTATGTCTGGAAAATAAGCATTTTTGTTTTGTTTATNGCCATATACCTAGAAATTTTGTTTCCTGTACATACTTGATTTTGTTATTATTAATTTTTGTGTCTGGAAAATAAGCATTTTTGTTTTGTTTATGATGGAATCCTATTGCAACTGATTTTTTTCTCATTGATTATAAGTCTGTTATTTTCAAACCATAGAAGAATTTTCTGAATAAAGTTTTCTTGATTGTTAGTTAACTCAGCTATGTTTTTTCCAGTAATCAGTATGCTTGTATCGTCAGCATATTGTGTTAGTCGTTGATGGTTCTACAAGATTCCCTAAATCATTTATGTAAATTAGGAAAAGTAACGGTCCTAGGATGGGTCCTTGAGGTACTCCTATGCTCATCTGTTTAAGGTCAGATCGCTCTTGTTCTATTATGTTGTGTATGGTATTAAGTTTGCTAACCTCTACTAGTTGTGTCCTATTGGTTAAATATGATTCTAGCCATTTAAATGCAACTCCCCTAATTCCAAGACTATCGAGTTTTTCAAGTAAGAGGTTGTGGTTGACAAGATCAAAGGCTTTTGATAAATCAAGAAAGACACCAACACATTTATCCCTATTATCTAATTTTGTATAGATGTCTTCAAGAAAGCTATTGATTGCGTACTAACTATGAGATGAAACTATGAAACCGAGAAAAGAGATTAGATCAAACTTCTGTAATTTAGTTGAATGATTTTCTATTTGTGTTATGGAATGTAGGTGTTTTTGTGAAACAAAAATTTTGAATTGAATTGAATTGAATCAGTACCTCGTATAAAATAGGAATATTTAGGGAGTTCAATATCCTTGCGGGCGTATTTTGCACTAATGAAACGGTTGTGTTTACGAGCAGCGAATTTCTGCTTTAAAAAAAAAGGAGAATGTGTTTTGTTCACTTGATGCGTTTCCTTCATTTCTTCTCCGCGTCCGAAACGCCCGTGGGCTCTAATGACCTTGTTGTTGACGAGTCCTAAAGCCCTCCAAAAAGAAAACGCCCGTCAAGTTGGTCCAGCGAATGGCGCAGCGCAGATAACGCATCGGACCTCGTCGCTCAGCGTCCGTGACGCCGCGTCCCGCCGCGTCGAACACGCCTTCACATTCACCTGCGCTGCACACTCCTTTCGAGACATCGGACAATAAATATACTTCTATATTATGCTGTGGGTTGTCTGTGATAACACGAGACANTTTGAATTATAGAGGAACGAGGTATATTTTCCTTTGAAGCTCAGCAAAATTTCATCGTTTTGGAAGAAGTTTCTTTTGTCAGCAATAGCAGCTTCCTTCTATTCACTCTCCTCCTCCTCCCCCCTCACCCTGTTGCTCCTCATCATCAAATCAGCCTCTTTCCACTCCGTCACTACACTTATTAGCCCTTTCCCCATCATCTTTCAATGACAAAAACCTAATTCTATCGACCATGATAATTATATGTGCTCCAGCGAAGTGAAACAGTCTACATTTATTCTTCGAGGCAATTACCCTCTAACCGCATCTGTAATTCACCAATGGAAACAACTAAATACCGAAGGAGAAATTTTCTACATACAAACTCCTCCATCTAGCCTTACCTATTGAATAAAATATCATATCTATAGTATCAAACGCAAAAAGTATTGCAGTTTTTTCAGGCTCTTGTGTCCGCCCACCCACGCAAGCATCGGCGGCTGTCTCCGCGTCCGAAACGCCCGTGGGCTCTAATGACCTTGTTGTTGACGAGTCCTAAAGCCCTCCAAAAAGAAAACGCCCGTCAAGTTGGTCCAGCGAATGGCGCAGCGCAGATAACGCATCGGACCTCGTCGCTCAGCGTCCGTGACGCCGCGTCCCGCCGCGTCGAACACGCCTTCACATTCACCTGCGCTGCACACTCCTTTCGAGACATCGGACAATAAATATACTTCTATATTATGCTGTGGGTTGTCTGTGATAACACGAGATAGAAGGTATTGTTTCGTATCGCCCTCTCTCTCTCTGCACACCCGCTTGGAGGAGGGAAGGTNCCTTCGCAAGATTTGAGATTATGTTTCGACCCAGCGGTGTATGGATTGTCCGTGATAACCCGAGACAGAAGATACTCTTTGGTATCGCTTTCTCTCTCTTGCACATTCACTTCGAGGGACACTATTTTAATCGGAAAATATGTGTAAAACATCCAAAAATGCCTATAAATGATTTTGTGATTTATTCAAAAATTTCAAACTTCTATCAACGATTCCTTAGGAACATCTTACCCTCTTTCACTAGGGAGCGTCCCGATGACCTGCGACCGTGCACGCCGAAGTGAGGTACCCAACACGTCATGGTGGGTTAGGTAAGTTTTCTTCTGCTTCAGAAGCCTAATGACCATCAAGACACACTTTTACGACATATTTAGTGCGACAAGTCCATTCAAAAAGTTGAAGAGTTATAAAAATTTGAAAACAAAAATTGCCAAAAAAAATTTTTTTTTTGTTTATTCGTAAAATATGTGTGTAACCTCCAAAAATGCCTTCAAATGATTTTGTGATTATTTAAAATTACTTTTATTAATTTATCAGGTATAACACCTCACTCTCTTTCAGTAGAAAGCGTCGCAAGGACTGGACCTCAAAGGCACAAGTGAGGTGCACAATTCGACGTCGTGACTTGTGGATCTTTGCAAGTTATTCTTTTGACGAATAACTTTGGAGCTGTAATGCAGACTGACGTATCACTCGTGTCATTCTCATTAATATTTAATATAATGCATTTATTAAAATAGGTGGACGAGGAAAAAAATCTTAATTTTTTGGCAATATTTTTTAAATGGAGAATGTGTCTAACCCTCAAAAATGGCTTTAATTATTTTTATAATTGTTTTGAAAATTTGATTTAAATTTCATCATTTATTCCATAGTATTACGTGTCTCCTTTTCCCTAAGAAGCGTCTCGATGTCTTGGGATATTGTATGACAAAGTGAGGTACCCTACTGTTTGTCATGGTGTAGGAGTCTTTTTCTTCTGCTTCATGAACATCACGAGCTTCGATAAGACACTCTTACGTATCACTTGTGTTTTTGTGGGTCATTCAGTACATCAAATATACTATTAGGTGTGTGTATATATTATATATATATATATATATATATATATATATATATATATATATATATATATATATATATATATATATAT
>NNCF01129465.1:18430-53131 GCA_002313205.1 Laupala kohalensis
TCTCACAAATGTGGATTATTCGGAAAGTATTGTTTATAAATCATTATTATTAAATAACACTAAATTCGAGAAATTTTACTTTAATAGATGCCACATCTAGGCAAGAGCCTAGAGAGTGTGTATTTAAAAAAAAATCCACCTCTACCTGAAGGAAAACCGAAGAAAAAACCAGCGCCAGGATGCTCCTTCCCTTCAAAATACTTACAGAAGTGCAAGGGACATGAACAGACGTCCTGTACATTTTGGCATGATTCTTCCTGCACATGTTGACTTTGGTGCCGGGAAGAAGGATGTTGCAGGGTTCGAGTTCCCCCACATGGGACTCACAGCATTTGCAATGCAAGCAGCCCTGGCCTAGCTTCTCCTCACGAACCTAAAAAAAACAAAAAACAAGACTATGTTAGGGCAGCAATTAAAAAAATATATCACTATTCATTAGTTTGCCATGCAGGGAATGTCTTTTTAAAAACAGCACAACAAAGATGACCAATATTCAGTTACGTATTAATATGCAGCATGTAACACAGTAAAGTGCATCAGAAAATAACACAAATGTTGTTTATTTTCCTTTTTTTAATATCTACATTACTCTAATTATATCTAATTATTACTGCGAAACAAATATAAAATTGATAGAGGTCAGACATATTTGTAAAATATAGATTTTACTATTTTTAGTGTCATTTTCTACAAGTAAAAAAAATATTTATTTTTTTTTCAGTAATATTAAGTAGGTGCCACCAAGTTTCATTCCGTCAGAATGAGGTATGCAGGATTTAATTTTGTGGGGAGCTTAAATCTTCCATGGGTTATCGAAAATTTGGGAAGTTCTGTGCAAAATTATGCAATTTCAAGAAAATTTATGGTATAGTAAGAATGTATTTTTTATCATCCATAAAAGACCACCCGCTCCCTGGGAACATCGCCATAACATAGCACTGTCCACACAGGAGGCGAGGGTTAGCGTGTACCAATGAAGCGGAGAGCTATGCACGCAGTATCCTGGCCACTGGTAGAGTCTCCCAAGTCGGACTGGTCTCTGACAAGGTTTCAGTGTGTTCCACTACGACCTATTTTCCCCGACCGTTCTTATTTACTTATCATCTGCCGCCTTGTATGAAGGGGAGTGATCCCCAAAGGCAAAGGGAAGGAAAGTCATGCCTTGCTGGGAAGCAGTAAGGGCAATTAATGTACAATTAACGACGAGTACATTATTGTGCATCTTTATGACAATCGATCTTTCATTGATTGGTGACACCGAGACAGTCGGAAGTTTTGACGACTGATGAATCTTTTACCCTGGCTTCAAATCTTTCGAGGCAACATGGTTGCTTTAAGTGTGGACAGTTTATAAAAAAAAATACCAAATATAGTTGCTACAAATGGAGGAGATGTGTGTCTCTTGAGAATGTAGTGGCATCAGAAAACGATTGTCCGGCTGTTGAGGAAGACCGATTCTCAGTAAACATTATTCACTGGTCTTTATTCCAAGCGTACAGCTAATTTACTTTTTTCAAAGTGGTGCTAATGTCTAAGCGCAAGTTTAAGTTGATTAAGATGCAAAATATTTTTGGTTGTTTTTGTTTTCAAATTACAAATAATAGAGAACTTGTGATTTCAGTGCCATACTTAAAAGTACAGAATTACTATGAAACATACTGCGATTTCTGACAAGTCTCGGTTTAATTATAAAGAAATGGCTCACTTTCCTGAATAAATTAACTACATTCACAGAAATGATGTATCATGTACACAACCGTGCCAAGGTTGCGTACGCTTCTAAATAAACTATTAAAAAACAAAGAGGAGCAAAATCAACACGCATGAAAAAAGAATTTAATCAAATTTCTCTAAAACATTTTAATATGCTACACTTAAGAGAAGGAGAAAAGATTGCCCGTGTACGGTATGGTAGTGCGAGGGGTCGTAGTATATCTTTGAAGGGGGGAAAGTGTTGTGGTTTGTTTTCTGTGTATTGTGTGTTTTTTCTTCTTGGTGATGGAATCTATCAAACTGGTATCATAACCATTGTTAAATGCAATTTGTTTTATTGTACAAACTTTCTGAATTTTGTCTGGAGAACAGTCGATGCATCATGGCATGGAATGCTGATGTTTATGTTTGGGTGGGTGTAGCGAGGAGTTATGAATGATTGTATCTGTGTGTGGGGTTTTTCTAAAAATGTCAAACTCGTGGTGGATGTCAACAAGTGTAATAGTGAGGTCCAAAAAGTTGAGTGTCCTATGTTCGTTTTCTGTTTCTATAGTAAATTTAATGGTGGGATGTAGTGGGATATACGGAATTTATGTATAATAAAAACTTATTAAGTTGTCTAATCCTTGTCGAAGTCTTGAGAGAAGAATTTTTTGTCAAATTTAAAATAGTTTAATTCCATGCAAAATGAAAATAATTTAGATAGGTCAGTTTGAGTAGAATTGGGGCAATTGGATTTTTCTAATATTGAATCAACAAGTGTCTTACAATCTGATGGTGGTGTGTTGGGGAAAAGGATTGTCATGTCAAAAGAAATTAATTTCACATTTTGGTATGTTTATGTTTTTAATCTTGTTAACCAACTGTGTGCTGTTTCCAACCATGTGTGTTGCATTGAAATGTGATTAGTGTTGAAAATCTTAAATGATTTTCTTAGCCAGTCTGTGAGTGATAGTGTCCATGTAGGAAGCCACAGGTCTGATGGGAACGTGTGTTTTACGTAGTTTTGCAAGGGTATAAAGCAATGGTGGTCTTGGGTTGATGGGATGAAATTTCTGAATTGAGGGACGAGAGTATTACTTGTGGAGAGTACTTTTTTTTTAGAGTACAAATGTTTGTTTGTGGAATCTTTATCTAATTTAGAGATAGTGTATTTCTGAATGAAATCATAAGTTATTTTTGACATGTGTGTCTCTTTCCATAACTACTGTTATGATCCCTTTGTAGGCTTTAGTAATTATTAAGTTGTTCTTAGTGATTTTTTGTTTAAGACCAACAAGTGTGTTGAATGAGTGGTCTGAGGGACTTGTGTTACGTGTGTTACGTGTGTTTTGTAAATGATTTTTAATTATCTGAGATGCTTAATATTTGATGTCATTAGATAAGGTGTTATAAGAGAGAACAGTGTCAGAGTGTATACAAAATGTTTTCATATTATGAGGATTTAGTGTGATGTTATGAGAGTATTTTGAGCATTTGGAAAGGAGATCAATTTCCTTCGCAGAGAAGGTAGTAGATGAAAGTATTAATGATTCCATCACCAAGAAGAAAAATCACACAATACACAGAAAACAAACCACAACACTTTCCCCCCTTCATAGATATACTACGACCCCTCGCACTACCATACCGTACACGGGCAATCTTTTCTCCTTCTCTTAAGTGGAGCGTACGCGCTCACATACGGTGAGTGCAACACGATGTACGTTGGACAAACTGGACGCAGTTCTGATCAAAGACTACATGAACACATTCACGCTTTCAAACACCTCACCTCACATTCGCATTTCACCACACATCTTATAGAAAACCATCACACATTCCACACAGTCAGTGATTTCCAAACTTTAGAAATAGAAGATAATTACTGGAAAAGACTTAAACTAGAAAACATTCACATTCACATTCACAAATCACTTAATTCCAACATTTTCACACTCAAATCATCAAATTCCAGATATTTTTCTCCCCCCTGCTAAAATTAGCCATAAAACAACTTAAGTCTGAGTCAGAAATATTGAGTCAGAAATAAAAACCGGAGACAAAAAGTTCTCCCAAGCCTAGGTGTTTGGTTCCAAAACCCGAAGTGCCGAACGTAGGTGCACTATCTAGAACCAACGCGTTTACTCTAGTACGATATACAAAATAATGTTTCATGAAAGCATCAAGAAAATTATAATTGGAATTCTACGCACATTGTTCTCGGAATCAGAGGCTCCCAAAACTGAAATATTCGTCAAAATTTCGCGACCGTTTATTTTTAACGATTACAGTACTTTTAATATACTATGTTAACAGAAGCTTAATACTCAGTAATGACATTAACACGTCGTGTTTGGGTTAATTTTTTATTGAAATTATATGTAGAATTTAAAAAATTTATGATAATGGGAATAAAAATGTTTAATTGATACCACATTAAATAACTCTGGAGTAAGTGACTCATGAAATCCATTAGCGGCAGGTCCGAGGGTCGGCAGGAGGGTGCGCGGCGGCCGGCAAGCCATTAGAGCAGGTAGAATGTGTCGAGTTTAAGAACCTCGTTCCCGTTTATGACAATTGTCTCGTATAATCGCTACCGATCAGCCTGTATCATCAACTGCAATACCTTCTGCTTGAGTGCGCGCAGATCGCGCTGTAGTTCGCGCACTCGCCGCTCCGCAGCGTCCTTGTCGTGCAGCGCTTGTTGCTTCTCGCTCCGCTCCGCTTCCCAGTCGTCGCGATGCGCCTTCAGTTGGAACTCCAGCACCTCGACGTGCTCGCGGTGTTCTCGGCGCGCCGTCTCCAATTGCCGACCGAGTCGCGACACCTCCTCGCGCAGTTGGCTGCGTTCCTCCAACACAGCTTCCAGCTTCGGGGTGTTCGCGTCACCGCCGGCTTTGTCACGCACCTGCACACATTAAGTCCAGTGGCGTAACTATACACGTCGGAGTCCCTTAGTGGTTTAATAATAATAATAATAAATTTATTGTCAAACAAACAGTAGAAGGACCACGCGGAGGACAATAAACTAATTTACTCTCCGGAAGCGAGCAAGGGACGTATTCCATCAATTCCGATCAAGGGCCCTAAGGCAGAGGCGGATTCAAAAATTTCAGCAAAAGTTCCTAGATAAGATAAAAAGTTAGCTGCGAGTTATAATACATATATAATGTCAATATGTTTGTAATTTAACGCAAATATGTTTGTAAATTTACATGTACAAGTTATTATCGAACTATAGATTNAACACTAAATTCACGATTTATTGTTACAATAAACATGCCCCTAGACAAAGCCTAGATAATAAATCCGCCTCTACCCGAAGGAAAAACGTATTTACATTTAGAAATACGTTTTATAATTTTTAAGAAAAAATACAACACATTAACTGTTTAATAAATTAATTTAATAACATTCACATCCAAAAAATCCAGAGATATTTTTATATTTTCATTCGACGTACTTTCGTTTCAGTAAATGTTTTGACCGACTGCTCTGGTAAAAAACGACAGTTGGGTGGCCATCAGTTAACGCCGAACGGCCATTGGTGGCAACTTGAAATAACACATGACTCCCCCGCTCCCGGGGCTAGGTTTACCAGATCTTACTTGGTTTTTAAATCATATTCGATGGGCAAAACACCTAAACCACTTCGTCTGTCATGGAATTTTTCACTAGCATCGATTTTCGAAAATGACCGTTCTGCGGTCACAACTGTACACAAATCCGGAAAACTGGTCGATAGCGAAAAATCAATTAGTAAACATTAAGTTTATGAAAGAAGTTCGTTCATTAATTATGACTAGATCACGTAAAAATAATGGGTTCTTTTTCAATATTCAAAATTATTTTGTTTAAATAATACATTTCTCTTCACAGAAACCATGAAGAAAACCCCTATTATTTCCGAGATAGTGGGTCCAGGAGACTGAGGGACCGGCGGGGGGGGGAGCAATGTCCTGGTGTACAGGGTTACGCCACGTGTCACCTTCACGATCATTATCTGATTAGTCCTCGCAACGAAAGAAAAGTAACATTGAGATGTGACCAATGCGGTACGCCACGGCACCCACATAAAGGTTGCTCTACACTGATAAAAAGTAGCTTATGACAGTTGGAATATCAATTACTATCTACGAATCGGGTGACATAGACGTTAGTATCCAAACGTAAACTCCACTAAGATTCTGCTCACACGAATAAAACACCCAAATGTCTACTGTAAGAGGAGGAGTCGATGCAATCTCTTAGCTAAATGCTGGCATTGGCTCCTCCACTTTAGAATCCTTTTCCCTCGTTCCTTTTCTTTCGTCGCAATCACCAATGACGTTAAATTATTTTACGTTTCTATGGTATTATGTCAGAGCGCACAAAAGCGACGGCTTAAGTACCACACCAAAATTAAATTTTTTTTTTTAAAGATAGTTTGAACCACTGTATATCCTGGGGCGATGAATTTTGAATTATTTGACCTTTTGAAAGTAGTACAGGTTTTTATGGAGAGAGACTTTCGCGGGCTCACGTTCTTTTCTATATATTTGACAAAAGTACCGGATTAACAACATAGCACAAAAAAAAAAAACCCTACTAGAAACACATTGCAAATGGAAATAGGAACGATGCAACGATGTTAAGATTTTCATTCTTTACGGGGCTTTTTCAAGAATAATTCGCCATTGTGTGGAAATACGTTTCTGACGGAAATTGCAACCCCATGATATGACTGTAGACAATACGACCCTTGTCCAAGAACGAGTCAAACGACAGTGTAAATCAATTATCAAATAGTAAAATCACAAAATAATTGTTCTCATCCAATACAAAAAAAAAATCAGTGGAATGAATTATTAATTAATGAGAACTGCTTTGGTAAATATTTCCAAGTTTCCTGAATGGTTGGCAAACATGATGTGTCTAGTCGACGCGATTCACATAAAACCTAAAGTGTGCACATGCATCGTTAAAATTAAACGAAACTAGACAATTAGTCTGAATAGTTTCATCCAATCCTTAGAACACTAATCCTATCACATTGCATAGCTTAGGTTACATAAAAATGGATACAATAGATACGTCATCGCTCCCACCGTCAAACTATATCAATTTGCCTTCTGGACTTTTCAAAGCCAGCATATTACCAAAGTGAATCGTAATGCGATGAACATGACGAAGCATAAGAGAATCACGTCAACATTTCTCGGAAAGTCGAGTAAACTGTTCGCTGACGAATTTTGCCAGAGAACATTCGCGTGTGTATTCACTTGTGAGACAGGGGTTTAACCCGACGGCAATCGCCGCCCCACGCGTAAGTTTTCTTCGAAATTCGATCTGAGGCGCTCCCGAGAAAGCAGAAAGGGTATTCCCCCGAGCGACTGCTGGCGGAACGACGTCGCAACGAAATAATGAAAGAATTACGAGGAGTAATAAAAATATCTTAAAATTCGGTTAAAACTATGACAAAATGGGTTATCACTCCAAGGAAATTTATTCTCAAAGTCACTTTGCCTCGAAACATTTAACTTAAGATTTAAAAAAAAAACGCACAGAGTTTTTTGCTACTTTATTGTATATTAGACGCTCTACATTACTTTGTTGTCCTCAATTTGGTCGCAGGCAGTTTATAAGAGCTGCTCTCTTCACAATAAATTATTTATATACTTCTTTATTTATACTCAGTCTAATTGGCTTCGTGTTGTTACAGAGCTTGTGCTCGATGTAGCCAACGTCTTTTACTTCGCCATCGACCAAACAGGGTAATATTTGTACCTCGCGTTATGTTGGCAAGAGATTCGAACTTCTCAAAACTTAAATCCATCGCCGACCTCTGCCGTCAATTCAATGCGCTATTCTGTTCTTTTCTGCTTCCGGCGTGAGAATCGAATATTACATCGTATCCTATAGCTTCTTGCGTTACAACAAATAGTCGCTTTTGTGACTACTACTAATAGTTACTGGGATATTTCTTAAATCCGTAGATGTTGGCGATTTGTGTTACGCATTTGCCATATTGCATAATTTTCCGCAAAGGTTCGTGACTTTGAGTATATACTTCAGAAGCGAATATTGCAGCAGTATAAAAACTGCATGATAATAAATTTATTGTCAAAAAACAGTACAAACTGCGTATGACCACGTGGAGGACAATAAACTAATTTTCTCTCCGGAAGCAAGCAAGGGACCGTCTCATCAATTCCGATCAAGGGCCCTAAGGCAGAGGCGGATTCAAAAAATTTCAGCAAAAGTTCCGAGATAAGATAAAAAGTTAACTGCGAGTTATAATACATATATAATGTCAATATGTTTGTAATATAACGCAAATATGTTTGTAAATTTACATGTACAAGTTTCTATTTCGTAAAACACTGACAGATTTTTGACAGCGGGGTAAGCGCTCGCGGATACTTATACTGTGACGGTATTTCACACAATGAGTCATTCGTCTTTCAACCCCCTGACAGAAAAAAAACACAGTGATTTTGAGAAGCACAATACCTCTTTGGACTGGATGAGTCGGTCCTCGACGATCTTGTTCATCTGTTCTTGTTGATCTTGGATTGTGGAGAGCAGTCTTTGGACGTAGAGTTGCCTGTCGTTGTTGTATTTTTGCCATCGCTTGTTCACCTCCGTCACCTGCGCAACAAATAATATAAATAAAAAATTTCAAAAATTTCTAATTAATTCGTCGATTTATGTTCCCACGAGACGGAAGGGTGAGAAGAAAGAAGAAGAAAGAAGAAGAAAAAGGAGAAGAGGATGAAGATGATTACAGTCATTGCACTTCTTGGTAACATTACGTAGGTAATATTGTTAATAAAAATAATATTACCTTTCGGGTAATATTACCTCGGTAGAATCGACAACGAAAATAAGATTATTCTGTTATTTTTGAAATTGTCAAAGGCTGTAAAACTGCCTTTAGGACATTCATTGCAACGTGATGTGGGAATGAAGTGAAATGTTTTCAAAAGTATCCTCCCCCTCAAAAAACTAAAGAATTGTACTCACGTCGGTGATGACAGCTTGCAATTTGAAGTTCTCCTCCTGAACTGTTCGGAAGTTCTTCTTGAGCTCGTCAAATTCCCCGCGAGGGAATGAGGCTGCATCTTCAGTGGCCTGAGACACAACAAGAAGATACAATGAAACCTCTTTAATCCGACGTATTCGAGTCAAACCGCTAAATAAAAAGCTGTTCTTTTCCGTTACTTTTCAAAACATGTTCTCCATGTTTGTCGCGATTAGTATATAAAACTTTTTAGATCAAATATTGCGAGACAGATATTAATTAATGTTTGACGTGACATGTCGTCCGGTGAGAGAAAAAGAAAATTCGGGTTCGAAATTACCCCATGATACATTACAACATTTAAAAAAATACTATAATATTGGATTTTTAAATTTTTTTAAAAATAATGAAACATATTTAATTTTTCTACTTTTAAATAATATTAGTTTATTGATGAGAATCAAAATGTACAATTAGCTCTTGTAGTCTTTCCGTTCAAAAGTTGTTCCCCGAGGATTCAGGGGTTTCTCGGCACTAACCTAACCTAACCTAACCTAACCTAACCTAACCTAACCTAACCTAACCTAACCTAACCTAACCTAATCCACGGGCCGGGTCGGCCGATGACCAACAGTGACTCCTCTACTAGGCACTTTTTTTATTTCAAGTTGAAATTTTTAGGTTTTTGAAATCTACATAACGTTTTAACGAAAATGTCTCAAATGTTGAAGTTATCTGAAAATTGATCAAAAGTGACGACGTGCATTCTATTAGTGTCTCTTGGATTTTGATCGTCGGATTTGAGTATTTTCGAATTTTTTTAAGTTTGAAAACATTTTACGCGAAGTCCAATACAAATAGAGCATTTCTCCCCCTTTTTCTACTTATTGGATATCCCCCCCCTCCCACTAATAAATAATACATCCATGCATTTCATGCAATAAATACATTTCATGATCTATCAACTTGACTTTTATATACTTGGAGTAATTAAATGTGCACACAAGCAGTTGCAACCTGAACAATTCATATCATGCGCAGCACGGAATCCGAGAGAAATTAACTCCCTGAAAACTCTCGTGTATCCGAAGATCCTCTCACCCACAAATCTAGAGGCGTTAGCACCTGAAAATCCGGGAAAACCATTAAGCGCGAAAATAATTCAAAACTAGAATACTCTTATTTGCATTGCAGGACAGTTACTGAGTAAAAAATCGGCAATTTTATTTGCAAACTGTCGATTGGAAATTTAATCGCAGTGAAGAAATTCCCGTAGAAGAAAGAACATTATAATGTAGAACGTTCATCACAGTCATTGGCGGATTTGGTGACCGCAATCAAGGGGAGGGTTAACCGGGGAGCATTTTTGTTGAAAAACTAATAATAATAATAATAAATTTATTGTCAAAAAACAGTACAATCTGCGTATGACCACGTGGAGGACAATAAACTAATTTACTCTCCGGAAGCAAGCAAGGGACGTATTCCATCAATTCCGATCAAGGGTCCTAAGGCAGAGGCGGATTCAAAAAAAATTTCAGCAAAAGTTCCTAGATAAGATAAAAAGTTAGCTGCGAGTTATAATACATATATAATGTCAATATGTATCTAATTTAACGCAGATATGTTTGTAAATTTACATGTACAAGTTATTATCGAACTATAGATTATTCTGAGTATAGTGTTTAAAAAATCATGTTGAAAAAACAATAAATTCACGATTTATTGTTACAATAAACACGCCCCATTATAGTAAGCATTATTTCAACGTAGGTCATTAGTGTTCCAACATCTTCATGAATAGCAACTAAAAAAATTATTATTTCTGAAATTATGAATTCTGTTGACACAGACAAGTATTAGGAACTTGTGTTGCAATTTGATTCAGACATCAGTAATTACAATTCTTGATTTTTTTTTAAAAAGAAAGAAATACTTACAAGAGGGATTTAGAACATATTTTTTTTCGTGCGAGATTCTGTTAACACAAAAGTTGCTCTCTCGTTAAAAGAGTATTTTCGAATGCCCGTGATTTCAGAAAACTCTCACAAACATCGTAACGTTGTTGAACATAACAAACGTTCGACGTGATCGGAGGAATCTGGGAGACATTTTATGAACTATATCGACCTTTCTAATCGAATTAAGATTCAGAAACCCATAGTGTACAGTTAAAATGTAAGTGGACGCTTCCGTCATAGCGCAAAATAATAATAATAATAAAAATAAAAAAGTGATGAAACTTGATTTAAAATGACCAGAGGAAGGAACAAACAAACAACTAATCCTCCAAATTCGTATTTGTCGATATTCTGTTGCTATATTTAAAAAAAATCTTCATTTATTATAAGAAGTATAATGTAGAATGAGTTGGTGACCGGTCGGTCTCTGTTGCTTGGAGCCGTTGCTCTCACTTGTTTGGGGGCGTATTTCGACGTTATTTCCTTGTTCCAGAATAGGAAGGGGAATGGGTTTGAGGAGGGGAAGGGGAAGGGGTAAGTAAGTGGTGGAGGGGCGGAGGAGGGGGGGGAGGAGCTCTTTTCCTCGTTTTGAATATCATCAGCGCTGGCGTCGCCTTCTGCATTCCGTTGTTTTATGGAAGGAATGTGAGAAGTCTTCTATTAACAATTGACGTTTTTTAAAAAATCCTCCATGAATATTCTTCAGAATTTGTGAAATTATTTTAACTACACTTTCTTGAGATTAAGACACAATATAAAAAAAAATTAAATTATCTTCGAACTGGTCAACGTTTCTAACGTATATAATAGAATCGTCGGGACTACTATAAAAGTATACGTGAAAGTACACACGTAAAATACAGAAATAAAAATAAAATAGAGTTGGGAAAACAGGAAAATTTCCGATAACTATCTCGCAAATCATATTTAAAAAAATATCACATTCTCACAATACATCATTTTATACTGCTAATTCAGAATTAATTTTGAAATACATCACACATGCTCTTTTTGCTTATATATTTTTATATATTTGGTATGTATTTTCACGCATACTTTTATTATAGCTCTGATGGTTATATTATATTCATAGAAACGTTGACAAGTTCGAAGATAATTTTTTTTTTATTGTGTCCTAATCTCAAGTTTGACTTTTGACTTGAGATGAACTTTCCAGTTCATAATTTCGTTTTCAAGGGCTCTAATGATCTCGACGTTGGCAAGCCCGGATACCCCAATTTAAAAAATCACTTTTTTTTTTGAGATCTAGAATGAAGAAAAAACTTTTTCACCGTAAGTTAGTAAGTTAGAGGAAGGAGAGTGGAAAATGCTAATTATAAAATCGTAGGATTTTACGTCCCTGAATTTCACGTGTACATTTTTTTTGTTTCTTCCGTGAGTTCTTCGTACAATGTCTCGCTTCTGATGCGCTCCTCTCGTAATGAGTTAAGAGCCGAAGTCACGATTCTCCTCGCGAACCGGTTCTTCTGCCAGTCGCGGCGCTTCAACCGCAGGTGGCGAAAGGGATAAAGGGGAATTGGATGCTCGAGTGACTCGTTTGGAGAAGAGTAATTTCGAACGAATGCTTTCAACGTGACAATTTTTGTGTGCCTCGTCGGCTGAAACATTTCATGCGGTGTCCTGAAAGGGGGTCGTGCTTAAAAATCAGTATTTAACAAAAAATTATGACTCGACGTGGCTGTCTGTGGCTGTCGTAGGATTCCGCGACTGGTGTCAATGGTATTTTGAATTGCGGAAACCTGGCTGACCTTAAAGTATACTCTAAATCATGTAACATTGCCGTAAATTATCGAATATGGCTGCCCAACACCAGTTAGCTACATCTACGAATTCAGGTTATATCGCAATAAATATTAATATAGTAGTCACAGAAGCGACTATTTGCTGTAAAGAAATACAACTTAATATCACAACAAGTTAAGATACAAAAGGTGATATTCGTTCCACACTTTTTGCTCGATGCAGAAGGAGGAAGAACAGAATAGCAACAGCCACGAGAGCAAATGAAGTGAATTGAATCGATGGTCGAGGTTGGCGATGGATTTAAGTTTTACGAATGTTCGAATGTCCTGCCAACGTAACGCGAGGTACAAATATAATTTGANAGGTTGGCGATGGATTTAAGTTTTCAGAAATACGAATGTCCTGCCAACGTAACGCGAGGTTCAAATATCATTCATTACTCTTGTGGTGGACGATGGCGAAGTAAAAGCGTCGGCTGCACTGAGCACAAGCTCTGTTTCAACATCAATGAAGCCAATGAGGCTGATTGACAGTAAATAAATATATAAATAAATAATTTATTGTCAAGAGAGCAGATGTTAAAAAGTGCATTTCCCTTTCCCTTCACGATGATTTTTCTTCTCTCTTTTAGACCTCACTTCGAGTAGAGAATTTAAAAAAAAACGAACCTTCGTCGAGAACTATTCAACCACTTCTCCTTTTGTTGTCTTTTGCTCTCTCTACCTCTCGAGACTTTCAAGACGCTTTACTTTTATGTCGCGCGCCAAATGCCAAATGACGATATCGAAACTGTGAATATCGCCTTCAGGGCTCATAACCCGACCTGAGACCTATTTTTTAGTTTATCTCGTCAGTGTTTTCAGAGACACCTCGACGGAGACAAAAAGAGATTCTAGATTTTCCGCAGCCACCGACTAACTGCAGAGCGTCTTCCGAATACATTTACAACATTTTCTCGAGTTTTAGCTTCTATTGGTAATTTTCCAGTTCTGAGGCAATAACGACGTAACTTAATTATTTAATCGCGGTTTTTAAATAAGTCTCGAAACATGTGTTGCATCCTGAAAAGTAAGAAATTATTCCATGACCTAAAGTCTGCGAAGTTCAATAATTAATGATGAAAATTATATCTCGGAGATAGGACATTAGGATGTAAAATAAGGTTATATTAGTGTGCTCCTTGTAGTGATATTAGTTATAAACGAGGAAATCCTTATCGGATTTATAAATAAATGGGGAAACCATGTTGCTTTGCATATGAGGACATGCAAACACCCATCTCGGTGTATTAGGAGACAACTCACAAGAGTTGACTAAGTTCGGAAGTTTTATATGATAAACATAAACACAAGCATCCAACTATCCACACTACAAATGTATGATTATTGAAGATTATATTAAAGACAATAAAAATCACCGCTTTGATAGCAGTGATAGCGGAAATGAACTTTAACCGGAAGAGGACTGAACTTTGATAGAGATGTTTTACGTAGCTGTACTTTGTGAATGATTTATAATGCGACAGGTGATATTTCACAATAATTCTTTACTTCCTAACCAACATTTCGTAAGTTTGATATGTAACATTGGCTTTCATGTTTACTCTGATTATGATACAAGTATTTTGTGTTTCATCTTACGTTAATTTAAGTAATTTCATCCTGTTATGAATACATTTAATGTTATAACTTCGTTCATTATAGTCAACCTGAAGAGGAGGCAAAATTATAAACTTGACACGTTGTTCCGCATATATAGTATAAATGCGATATTTTACTCATTATATGATACCTGGTAATAAATCACTGATTTACCTGAGATTTGGATCGTCTTTAATATAATCTGCACATCTTAAATAATATAAATTAATATTATCATAGACCATCAGCGTGAGAAGACGTGATATATATGAAAATTTATGATTTTTTATATTTTGGGTGGGATTTTTTCCTCCTCACGTTTATGTTGACGATGTATACGAGAGGAGGATAAGAGCCGTGCCTCTCGTCGCAGGTGATACGAACCACGTGAGAGCGCGTGTATCTGGTATTTTCGTCGTCAGATGTCAACAAACCGTTCCGTCGATGTCATGGATGGGGGAGGGGGGTTGGTAATTTCAGGATAATGTTCTCAATATTTGTCTGCTTCGTGGATCTGTCGGGGAAGCTCTTGTTGACGAGGAAAAAGCTGTGTGTGTGTGTGTGTGTTAGTGGCTATGTCTTTCATTCTTGCATTTAGGCCGAATAAAAGAAGGAATTCTTTTAAACGATGCCGACTGTACAGACAAGTTCAATCTTACCTGCACAAGAACATAATGATTGGAAAAATGCACAGTGATGATGGGTGAGGGAGTGAGATGAAAGTTAATTGTTAACAACGTTAAAATGATTTAATGACATGCTATGATATGATGAGAAATAATAACACAATACTGATTTCCTAGAGATGACATGATGATATGGAGAGAAGATCCTAGAAACCAGTTGGTGGTGGCCATGTGGTGTATATAGTTTTAAACTAGTGCGCTGTTGGCAATTTGATTCGATGAATCGATGTGACATTCTGCTAACTCGATCAGGAGTGACGTCTCGTGACGAGACGAGGAAGTTTTGGCTTCGCCCAACTCTTGCGTGATACAGCATTAACACTCCAATGTAGTCGGCGAAGGAACTTGTAATTAACTCAGTAAATTATATGATGATGAATAATTCTTCTATTTTTTTAAGTATATGGCAAAATATTTGAATCAACCTATGGCTTGAAAGGAAAATTTCCTTAGCTTATCAACAATCAAGATAAATCACTTCAATTGACCAAAGAGATTGTTCTCCAGAGATGATTCACTTAGTAAATGATTCAATACATTGCCTTGAAAGAAGATTCGACTCACTTGTTTAATGAGAACTTTTTATCAAAAATATCTGAACACCGACTATTTGACCTTTTTAAGTGCGAGACAAACACGAAAATATGAATTAAAAAAAAATATATTAACGTAGATAACGGAGCCGTGACTCACTCGCGTGAAACCAGACGAAAATATGCATCTTCCTAAATTAAGAACTTAACAAAAGTACATTTGAGAAACCTCCACCCGTTCCACAATCCAAAAAACCTACACACATTGCAATCACATTTGCGTCGCAACGTACACCGAATATCGCATTTTTCATTGATTTTCTTACGGATCGAGAAAATCATCATAGTGGCAGATCTATGGGGGGGGGGTTAAGGGACTATATATTGCTCCCCCAACCACTGAACTCTTGACTGAATACATTGAAGTTGATAAATAAGAGACTTCGTAAAAGTGGGACCAGATTAATAATTGTTATTAATAATAATTACTAAAATTAATACATAATTGTTGTTATTAATCATACTAATTGTTAATTATTTATGATGCATTTTATTTAAAGGTAATATTTATTAAATTTGTGACGTAAAACTATAAATTTTATTCAAAAATGCTCCCCCTTGATTACGGGGTCTGGATCCTCCGCATTCACCGATCACATACTGCCACCTTTACACCAATGAACCTCTGTTGCCAACTCTAAAGGGCTGAAATGCTGCGCTTCGTGTTCTCTTCGAATGAGGATTTTGCAGAATTTTGTCAAGCGACGTCAAAGGGAGACACGCAAGATTTATGTCAGTTGCCGAAGAACTATAAGAGTAACCATAAAAATAATTAACATTTATTTATTTTTTATGTAACTGCTGGGCACCTTTCAATGACTCTGAGTAAGGTTTTTCTTAAAGGCCAACGGTCAAAAATTGTCAGAAATATTATGGGTGCGATATGAATACTCCTTTCAGTTTATTATCCCGACCCCGAGATCCTGACCATATCTTCGTGGTTTGGTCAATCGCTCCTGTGTAGAGGTCTTGGGTTCGATTGAGATCATTGAGAAAAGCGAATAGAGCTATGTTTGCATCGTGTATCCTATCTTCATTACATTGTGTTTCATTGCCACAGCTTAAGCGCGTGTAAAAAAAAAGAAAAACTTTTCCCTCAAATCTTCTACTTTCACAAACGTATTTTCAATGCAATACTCTTCCAGAACTTTATCTCAAATACTTCACGTTTTACGAGAGATAAAATATGATCAAATACATATTTTGATATTTACAACTAGGAAACAAACAAAAACCAACGTTGGAAAATTTTCATTTCTAAATAGAAACGATGCCTCTCAGCTTCCGTTGCGGAAAAGGATTTCGAGCTCTGTCTGCATCTGTGAACGGGGTGAGGCAAGTACTGGAGGAAGAAGAAGAAGAAGAAGAAGAAGAAGAAGAAGAAGAAGAAGAGAGAGAGATGCGTTAGTGAAGATGGTGAAGTGAAGTGAGATGCATTAAATTTGAGTCCGCGACGCTGTCTTGTGTTCATAAGTGAAGTTCGTGGTGAAGGGGGAGACAAATGATGATAAATCCCTTAACTTTAGGAGCCCTATTTTTACTCAGACGCTTGCAACTGTCAACTTCATGAAGATCCATCCTTCTAATGGCGTCGTGAATGTTTTATTTGGTTTTTTTTCTCCTCCCCCCCCCACACACACGTATATCTGTCTCTTATACACATCTTTCCAGAATAGGAAGNTTTTAGAAAATGTTATTGCTACTGTTTCACTCACAATTACGAATGTAATGTAAATTTTCATGAAGTCAGTACAGTTAGATTTATATTCCTAATATCGTAACATGTGCTAGTGCACAGTAGTGACGAATTCAGTTACTTTTCCTGCTTAGTATCGCTACGACTCCTCTGAGGATCCTTTTGTAAATATTTCTTGTATCCTAAACATCTATCGTTAAAATGGAGTTACTTTCACAAAGGCAATTTTTTGGACACTGACCTAATTCTATGTGAACGCTTTCACGATTAACAGTTTATTTAAACAGTTTTAATTATGACGCAAGACTTTGATGAATAAATAACCGACGAATAACTATTATTTCCTTCCTACTTCGCTCAGGAATAATGCTTCCTTATGGAAGTGATACTACGGGGTAACGGTCCGGTGGATCGCAGCAAAAGGTTAGAGACGAATGCTATCAGTTTCAACATTGTTCAAAGCGCCAGGTTTGTAGAATATTTTCAACTCGTAAAATGTGTTTAAAACATTTGTTCAGTTAAATTTGACTTACAACTGTGTTGTGTTTATTTCAAATTTTCGTATTAATTTATCTATCATTTTACATTAGGTGATCAAAAATTCAAAGGAAGAAAAAAAAGAAGCAAGTACGTTTTTTTCGTCATTTCGCTACGAAATATCCCTTTGGAAAATATCGGACGGTAAAATATTCGCCCGGTCTCAGCGAAATAGCATCATACAGCCGTAATATAATCTAAGTTACATCAACTCTTTGCCCAATGAGGTAATTTCGGAGGATTCTGATTTTATTACCTTCAGCGAACCTCAATTGGCTGCATTAGCTCACGTTCCGTTATCGGCATTTCTCTCATAGGGTAATAAAATAGCTTTTTATACCTGAGATTGAGTTCATTCTAATCACACATTATTGTTCTGACTTCCGTTATCGGAAGAATTAACTGTGGACTGTCGTGTGTGAGATAGCTGATTCTCTTGTTTTAGAGAAAGCTGAAGGAAGCGGAGACAAAAGCCCCGGTTCTTTCGCGTAAACAATTCTAAGAGGTTTTCCTCTCGTGCAAACAGTGAATTGGGGGAACAGTTGGAGTATACAACGAAGCCTCCTGTTTCATCGCATTTCCATGATGAGCTAATTCGTCGTGTTCGCTTTAAAAGCCGATTTCATGTCCAATATTCTTTCTTTACATCTCCTTCTATGACCTGCAGCGTACTTCAACTGCTGCGAGGACTTTCCTGGTTTTCTTCTTTTCTTTTTTTAATGTAAATGTGAGAGTAGTGTAACACTCTAGTGTAACTCTCCGCGCATGCGAGTGTCCATACAATCCTTAACCACATACGTATTTTTAAGTACAGAAAATAGAACGTTGTACAGATAGTGAATACAAATATATAAGGAACATATATCCAATACTTATAGCAACAATCTCCCATCTGTCTTCACGACAATCATAAATTTCCATTGGACGAAACTAAAGAACTATTATAAAAGAGACATATTTGAGATGTTATATATAAAAAGAACCAATATACTTGCAAATTGACTTCTAAACTACTAAAAATGTATGATCTAATTTAATATTGCTTTTCACATACAATGCCTTAGTTTCTCGAACCTTATTTGTTAATATTGCTCAGATTCATGTTTTATTTGTCTACTCTAGTTTCTATCCACTTTGGTACTAGACTCGAGCAATTTTTGTGCTCAGAGGTAGACGTTTCAATATTTCAAAGTTTCGTGTTTTTTAAGGATTCATGTCTACTTGTGACGTATTCTAATAGAATTCTGTTGTCTGCTTAATCTGGGCGGATGCAATTATTTATTAAAGATAAGAGGATTCTCAGGTCTTGTGAATTAAAAGGTTTTGAAGTGTCGAGTTATTAATTGTCTCTTCGTGTGACTGCGATGTCCCTTGTAAGGGCCGCGTTCTCGAAGAATCGTTACGGACGCCACTGGCCTTTGATTGGCTGAGCGCGTTTTCCTTGTATGGGGGCTGTGGCGGTGGCGGCGACGGCGTCGACGACGACAGCAGCTGTACGTCGCTCGCTCGGCCTCGAGACTAGACCCGTTCGCTGTATATGTTGCTTGCTTGCTTGCTGCTTGTCTGTCAGTCGGCGAACGTTTTCGCTCCTCCAGAATGGGGGAGATGAGGAGGAGACTGTCCGAGTCTTCGATTCCAACGTGTGCAATCCTTTCCTAATAAATTCAATAAAAATTCCCTACACCACCTAAACATTTTTCATACTTCTCTCACCTTGCTTAATTTTTTCCGAGGCAAGTGCCGCGGGAAAATACAATCTTAAATATTTTGTGAAATAATGGAGTGACAGTCCATAGAACACCATTTGCTTTGAAACTTCTGGCAATTGTGATCTAATTCCACATAGAAATCGCCGTACTTCTATTAAGGTCTGTCTTTAATATGTGATGTATTTTGGATTTGTTGCTTCCTCAACATTTCATCTACAAATGAGATTCAATGTTTCATAGAAATGAAAAAATTCATCTAATACGTAACGTTTGCCCGAGCGCCAGCTCGATTCCATTACGTCTGTTTCAGTTCCCAATACATTTCCTACCTCAGTACGCGACGTGGTGCTGGCTGTTCCACGATTCCTCGAGCTGAACGCCATAGCGAAACGAGTGCGCTGGCCTTGGCAGGAACGAGGAAAGGAGAGAACAGTGTAGACGGACGCGTGTCAGTCGCTGCACTAGAAAGAGGTCAAAGGTCGAGGCGCGTCGAGATGTGTAAGTTACGTAGCGTTGATCGAGAAATAGTATTTGTTGAGCTGTTCTCAAATGATCGTTTTCCTCAATAAAGAACCCTTTATGTCCGTTTAAAAATACAATGGGCGACGTCCAATTGTTTCGTCTTTTTCTCTTGTCTCTTGTCTTCCTTTTTCTCTTTGTTGTATTTTTGCCTCAAGTGGCAGTTTGGTTTTGGAACGAAATCTGTATTTGAATACAAGTAAGTTTTCTTTTCTAAACTTCAATATTCTGAAATGATGAACTTCATGAAATTTCCATCTGTTATTTACTTGAGATATAAGTACTAATTCTCCTTTTTTTAATTAATAGAAGAAGTTTATGTTTAGATGAAGGATTGATTTCACAACTCCGTGTTCATAGTTATTGCTTCTAAAGCGTATACTAGTTTCTGTGGAAAACAGGAGGGGGACGGTTGATGTCAAGTGTCACTTAAAACTTTTATTTCAAAAGTATTTGAAATGCATTAAGACATTACTGCCCCACAGCAATATTTTACCACTGAATTAGTATTAAGGTGTAAACTTAAATGTTTGTATTACTTACGACCGAAACTATAAATGTTTCATTTACGACTCAAGAACGAGAAACTATTCTCAGTGAGTCATTTCAAACCTTGAAGATGATGTGGCGCTATTAAAATTCGTTGCAATAAAAACAGTGTAGTTTTTTCATAATTTTTTACAGAACAACAATATTACTTCTGATACAAATCAATATTTTTACTGCTTGTTTCATTATGAGGATACATTCAATCGTTGAATTTCTGTCGAAGGGATTTGAAAGTGAGTCAGAAGACAGGATCCATGGATTGTAGGCAACGCCCAGATTTCATCAACGGGTTGCTACGCTTTAAAGCACACATTCAGACACTCGAGTACCCAGGAGACCAGCGTGATTTTCTCTTTGCTGTCATTAATTTCATTTTCCTTTCTTTAATATTATATAAGTTGTTTACTATAGTTTTCACGATATTTTATAATGTGTACTAAACGTCTGCATTTCATCTTAAGGTGGGATTAACAATCCCAAGTTCGGAACTGTCCGACGTTGCCGGGAATTTGGAAAGGAAATTAAATCAATCATTCGTAGACATAGATTTTTTAAAAAACAATTCACAACTAAAACAAAGATACAAAAAAATTCATCAACTTTTAAAGCAACATTGGTACTGACAATGGATGTATTTTTCCTACAATTGGTAATAAAACACTCTTTAACAGGTCTAGTTTATTTTGCCCGGGAGTCTTATATAATATTATAAATTCATTTCTTAGCTTCTATTTCTCTCTTTACTATCGTGTAATTTAATTAAATACCACGGGGAAAAAATATATATATTAATAGAGAGTTTTCAGTATTTTGTACTTTTAAGAACCGACAGCGGCGTGTGGTGGTAGCGCCTGCGCTGCCGAATGAGGTGAGGTTTTCTGCCGGGATATCCCTCAGCTATTCCAGACAAATGTCGGTTCGCTAAGATAAGTAATCCCCAATCCCCTTACGCAAGTCCTTCCTCGTGGCCTGAACCTCCTCAAAAGGCGTAAAATAAATAAATAAATAAATAAATAAATATTGTATGTTATTATTTCAAAAACTAATTTCTTGCATGATTGTTGTGTCTTATGATTCATATTAATTTAGTTTTATGTGTACTCAACTTTGGCACGGTTGTGTACATAAATTCTGTAGCCCCATCCTGGACCGGGTTTTTCTCCGTACTATACTCAGAATAATCTATAGTTCATAATAACTTGTACATGTAAATTTACAAACATATTTGCGTTAAATTACAAACATGATGACATTATATATGTATTATAACTCGCAGCTAACTTTTTATCTTATCTAGGAACTTTTGCTGAAATTTTTGATTCCGCCTCTGCCTTAGGAATTGCCCTTGATCGGAATTGATGGAATACGTCCCTTGCTTGCTTCCGGAGAGTAAATTAGTTTATTGTCCTCCACGTGGTCATACGCAGTTTGTACTGTTTTTTGACAATAAATTTATTATTATTATTNATTATTATTTTAAGTGGAAAGAAATAAAAAATCGTTCATTTAAAAATTACAAAAACACGAACATTATTTCAAAGTGCGTCAATAGTACTTCAGAATGAAAGAATTTTTTTTCGCCATTATTTTCAAAATGAAAAATTCCGTGATTAGAAATTTAAAAAAATTCCCGCAAGAAACCCTAATCATTTTGTCCAGAGATCCAGGAACTGATGTTTTGTGACATTATCTCACGGGAGGGGGAGGGTTAAAAAAAAAAGAAAAGTGATTTAGAGTAATACATACTTCAGTAAAACAAGAATGTAGTGATCTGACAAACGCTTCCGTTTTAAGGTTTTAAAAAAACCGAGGAAGTGAACTCGGCATCAACAAGAGAAACGTCTCGTGGGTGGACGAGATCTCTCTCGCCTCTCGTTCCGCCAAAATGATTCTGGATTCTTGCAGTAATTCAGTAGAACGTCACGTAGCACTTCAAAACATTGATAGCATACAGAGCGAAAGAAATTTCAATTATGTCGGGGGTGTTTGGAAATAACTTCACCAGAACTAGCATTCCATTTGGCAGCGAACGAAGGATGAAAATATACTCGGTCTCTTGACACAATTATCCACATTAGAAAACACCTGATGTTAAACCTTTGCACTTTGTACTTTCACTCATATACGTTTTTCCACCTGCAGCACAAGAGTGACAAAAAATATATCGTAAAAAGTGTTGTGTAAATGTAATTTCGTTGTAGACAGAAATCGATGTATTTTCGTATCATCAGTGAGTTTGCTTTCCTCTTATGTATTTTATCATTATCGATCTTTCATTTCAGTTTACGAAAAGTGTATTCTACGTCTGCTTGGTCCATTTACACTAAGCTAAATATTATTCAAGCTTCTTAAAACAGTAAAACTAATGTGTAAGTGTAGGAGACATAAATTAATAGCAAACTTTCAAGCGAAATATCTAAAGCTAACGCGGATGTAATGCAGACTAATTGTACTTTACGTACAGGAAATGTAAGCAAAATCGATGGAGCCGTTTTTGAGAAACATTCGAAGGAGTACTTGTCCACGATATGAAGAGTACCATTTGTTTAGAAGAAGAAGAAGAAGAAGAAAAGAAAAACCGTACGTGCATCAGCAACAAGTAAATTCTACCTTGGATACGAAATGCGGATTAAATATATGCATCCATTTCCTCAGAATAGCTGCGCACAGACGAACAGACGGACGTTGTGCCAAAAGCAAAGTTTTTCTGAATCGGGGATATTCAAACGAACATTTACGTCGAAATCTCGGTTACGAATTTTTTTCAGGATTACAATACTTTCTACACACTACGCATATGATAAAGTAAAAAGGAATAGTAGGAGATGACCCAATCATTGTCAGATATCTCGAAACAGATTCGTCCGTTTGTAATATTGAGTCGTCAATTGCATTTAAATAGTAATTTGGCCACAAACTTCTGCTCTTCGTACAGAAAGGTTACGTTCTGAACACGACTCTTGAACTTTTCGAATCGAAAAGACCACAAACACACACGGGAATTACGCGTCGGATATTCGTAGAAGCGAATCGAAAGTTGCCCGGAATTGAGAGGAGGCTCCGAGAGTGTCAGGTAACTACAGGAAAAACCCCGAAACGCGCGGTGACAGATACACACACACACGAGGGCGCGCGGACAGAGCGTACGACGGGATAAACGCGCCGAGCGGCACGGCGCCTCTCGCAACCAAATGATTTTCGTAATCCTTTCTTCACATCTGAAAGGATTGCCCATGGATGTTGTTAATTTCGTTGCTGTAATAAAAGAAATAAACTATGAATTGCAATATTCGCAACGTAATGTATTTCCTTACTCCTTTTCCCTAGTCAAGTAGGGGTCGGAGATGGAGCCTCTCTCTCTCTCTTTCGTGTGGAAAGGGGAATTACCAGGGTGCCGGATGCCCTTCCTGCCGCACCTCCCCTCGACGGGTGACACGAGTGGTGAATGATGACTCTGGATGTTGTGCTGGGGAAACTTAAGAACCCCGAAAGAAAAAACCTGCCGCGAACACCCCTTCGTCCACCACCGCGATTGCTACGAAATGTTTTTAATCCGTCGTTAGTAGTTTTAGAGGAAAATTAAAAAAACTTCGTGTTACTACGTTCTCATTTTAAAATGCAAGCAGATTTTTTTCTTCTCTTATTGCTCGCTTCAGAGAATTTCCAATAATGTGTAAGTCATTAACTAGTTTTCGCAACTATGAAGAAATATTGTCTCTCACTATTAGTACCGCACAGTACAAAGTTGATATTGACAGATCTTAACCGTGTTCGCTATTCACTCTTCCGTCGAAAAATTTTTTTTTTTAAACTACAATTTCTACTCTAAGAGTAAATTAGTTAACTGTCCTTCACGTCGTCGTACGCAGTTTGTTCTTCAGCTTTTTTTGACAATAAATGTATTATCATGTATAAATCCAAGTACTTCGTACTCATTTCCACAGTTGTACGTAGGTTCCTGGAAAGTGAAGAGACAGAAACCCTGAGGTACCAATAAAATTTTAACTTCCAGGACGTAATAAATTTGTGAAATATTAGAACTGAAGTAAGGAAAGTCATTTCAAACTGCAAAAAAACGAAGACTGATTACTTCATACTATTTCAAACCTGACAAAGTGACATTCTTAACACACATGTATACATGATTATGTACATAATTCATTAAATACATTGTCTCGATTAACCGTGGTTTTCATTTATCCGTGCGAACTCCTCCCCCCCAATAACCCCGGATAACGAAGGTTCTACTGTATGTATTTTTGTATTTCCTTATAATCTACCACCGGGTAAGATCTTCCCATTTGCAGTTAAATATTATTATATTATATTTTCTCCATAAATAGAAATCACCTGCATATAAAAGATAAAACATGAATCTCACCTCTTTCAAGGGTGGTGCTAAACCCATTATGTTCGGCACGGAAACAATATTCAAATGTCCAGACCAAGAAGGTGTTCCGCCGTTGGATCGCATGGTAGACCTGCACACCACCACCGAATCGGGCACAAATCACTATATTGAAACCTAACCACACTTAACTATCTACACGTCCGTTGATCAACGCACACGATCCCACCACTGTCCGTCACCCGCGAAGAGCACGTGGGCATGTCAGCTAAGAAGAGACATGCCGGGAAGATATTTCACCGTCGTTCGAACTCGGAGCGACAGAGCGTGCGATCGCCCGACGAGGCTGACGCGGTAATGAAGACGACGACGCGCTCAAGCGGAGAGCTTTCGACCCGTCTCTCTCCCCCTTATGACGGCGGTGCATCGCGGCGAAGGTGGTGGGGGAACGAGCAATAGAGACTCGGCAGTGGGCGCGATGGGGCTGGAGAGATGGTCAAAAAGACTGACACGACGCAACGAGTCCGGTCTGTGAATCCCAAAGCACCTATGGGGGACCTATTGGGGTGGGGGCTAAGGCTAAGCTAGAGCAGCCCCCCGCCACACCCGTCATTGGACCTCAACTTTCAATATCGAAATTGATAAAATGCATCTTTATCCTTTAATATGTATTTGCCGTTTTACACAATTAATACATTTATCAACATTTAATAAATTTAATGAACGGTTAATTATCTATTTGATAAATTGATGTATCATGAAAAAATAATAAATAGCTATAACATTTACAATTATTATTATAATAATATTTATAAAATTTAGCCCCCCCCCCTTTTGATTGTGGCCTAGATCCTCCACTGTAACAAAACAAAATCATTGACAAAAGATAAGCTAAAAAATCAGAAATAAAGGGATCTGACTGACTAGGCTTAAGTGCCCCCTCTCCAAAAAGAAGTTTCAAATGATGAATGAACCAAACCCTATCCAGTGGGGATGAACTTTTCTACCCTTACGGCGCTTTAAATTACTATGGACTTACGAGGAGAAGTTTTCGCGGACTTGGATTTTCTGATAACCTGACAAAAGTACTTTGGGCTTAACATAGCTTAAAAGAACGAACTAAAACTTAGCAAATGTAAATAGGAACGATGCAATTACGTCAAGATTTTTATACCTCACGGGCCATTTACAAGAATAATTCACTAAAAACTGTGAAAAACACTGTTCTGACGGAAGTGGCAGACGCTTCCACGTGACTATACGACCCTTACGAGAGAAAGATTTATTAACAAGTTTTAAAATCCCAAAGTTTTGCTCTCGTTCAATAGTAAAAATCATTAGAATGTTTTATTAACTAATTAATTAATCTCTCCTTTCGTTCAATATTTCCAAGTTTCGTGAATAGTTGGCTTCGGTGAACGCGAGATGTGCGCATCAGACAGGGAATTACGGAGGAAAGCGGGAGGAGGTCATTAATTTTAAAACATAACCGAATCTATACAACTATTTCATCATTGTAAAAAGGTGTTCCTGATATTACTATGAGTGTTTCAAACTCCAATTAAAAATACTTCTCCTGTGGACATAAGACCGACAGCTAAAAGTAACTATAAATAGTCCTGGGAGAGAAACGTACATGAAATGTAAATTTACAAACATATTTGCATTAAATTACAAACATATTGACATTCTATTAGTATTATAACTCGCAGCTAACTTTTTATCTTATCTAGGAACTTATGCAAAAAAAATTTGAATCCGCCTCTGCCTTAGGGCCCTTGATCGGAATTGATGGGATGGTCCCTTGCTTGCTTCCGGAGAGTAAATTAGTTTATTGTCCTCCACGTGGTCATACGCAGTTTGTACTGTTTTTTGACAATAAATTTATTATTATTATTATTACATAGAATAGTGTGTAACGTCAGAGCCAAGAATTCTATCGATTTGTGAGATATTAATATTTCTTCAGCCGGACACCGCTAAGAAGATTACGCTAAGACGGAAGTGCGACGAACTTGGAACCCACCCTAAGCCTCTTCAGTTATTGAAGTATTGTTTGAACGTACATCTTTCACTTTCTAAGGAAGGTACTATTGTTCTCGGAGAATGCGGCCTGCGACGTTGACCCACGCGAGGTCCACTGGAATTTAGGTGTATCTAAAGGAAAGAAGAATTTTAAGACGCAATGAATGAAGTACGTCGCCGTAACAATGTAGAACAATGAGACACTCTGAAGAGGGTGCGCGTGAGCGCCAAGCTGGGACCGAAGGGGTGAACAAGAAGAGTACTTGCAAAGGTGTGGCTGATCACGTGACTTCCTCTACAGTATATATTGGGAGGAGTGAAGATCCTCGAGGACTTTTTACGTGATGTGACCGGTCTAGCATAGATCGCGGAGACCAGAGGTTAAGTTAGGTTAGGCTGCGGTAGTCTAGATAAAGTCATTACTAGTTGCGAGTGTCGTAAATTGTAATAGTTAGTTGTTGGAGAAAACTTGTAATTTTGGAGGTTCATATAACCTAGAGAGTTTACTATTTAGTTGTCGTCAACTAAATTTATCTAAGTATAATTAATGCTTTCTGGTAGCATTACTTGTGTGATAACAGATTGCTATATGTATTAATGATTTTGGGAGTTTGTCTCCGTTTGTAAATTCCGATTTCTAGTTAATTTGTATTAAATCATTATTTATTGTTATTACACGTGTGTTTGATTACCCGGGAAACTGGGCTGGTGGCAGCGACGAAAACTACCATAGGAATTGTGGTATATGAGAGAATCCCGCTTCTACCCAAAAATACTAACATCGCATCGGGGCTTGTGGTGTGATGTTACAAGTGAGATAAGACGCGCGAAAGGAAAATATAATTCCGATTGTTTATAATTCCCACTCGACTAATGGAGAGCAGCGAACCCAGTATCGATTAGTCAATAATACGTCTAATTTTCCTTATTTACTCTTTCAACTCGCAGAGGTTGCAATCGTATCAGACAATAAATAATCTAAAACTCCTTCGTGTTGGTTTCTTCATGAAACAGAGAGGGAAACACAAAATCTTCAGCCACACGGAAGGTAACACACAATACGTACAATTTATTGAATATGGCACGAAATAGATGAACAACGTCCCAGGAAATAAAAAATGAGCAAGTTGAAAGTAGCCTTTCTTTCACCTTACCAAGGACATATAGGAGGAGTCCATGTCCCTTAACACGAAACGTACACATTAGTCAACAGTCATTCCCCGGGAAGTACTCACTATATGCTGCTGCTGCGGAATGTCTTATTTCGAACAAGAAGACATTTAGAAGTAAAAGTGAAAGGTACAATTACTCACAGGTGCAAAATAAAAGATGGAGAAGAGTAGAGGAAACGTCAAGAGAACGAAATTCATTCACGGTCGATTGAAATAAAATAACTCGAAATTCGAGACGAATTAAGTAATATTTATAAACCAATATTTATCAATATATTTCGAATAATCTACCGTTCCAGAATAATACATAGTTGCGAAGTAACTTTTTTGTTTTATTAAAATTTGTTGGTATTTGTTAATACTATAACGTGTCGAACTATTTTTTTTATCGTTAGGAGTATGTTGAAATGTTCAATCCACCTCTGCCTTAGGGCCCTTGATCGGAATTGATGGAATACGTCCATTGTTTGCTTCCGGAGAGTAAATTAGTTTATTCTCCTCCACGTGGTCATACGCAGTTTGTACTGTTTTTTTGTCAGTAAATTTAAATTACAAATTTTCATCCAGCGCAACGTTTGGTGTGTTGGCTTTAGGGCTCGCCAACTTTAAGGTCGTTGGAGCCCTTCGCGATGTTATTGTATTGCGGGAGTCATGTAGCATAAGTACCTCTTTCTACATTCGGACANNNCACACACACGTTAGCGATCTGGGGAATTCTTCGTGGTTTTTAACTGTTTGTGAAGAAAAAAAATATTATTCAAACAAAAGAATTTTGATTATTTAAAAAAATCATTATTTAACGTAATCTAGTAATAATTAATCAAATTTTTTCATAAGCTCACATTTGACTAATTGTTCATTTTATACCGTTGCTCAGTTTTTCGGATGTGTGTACAGTCGTCGTGCTATTTTAACTACGTCATTTCAAAAAACCGGACCTCATCAACAATTACTGAAGAAGTTCCACGAATCAAGGAGCAATTTAGATCAGTTCGTTAAAATATTTCTCCTGAATCGAAAGTACGTCAAATGAAAATATACATCAGGTACATCAATATTATTAAAGTACTAAAACAGTTATTAAGATATGTTGTATGTTTTACCAAAAAAAAATCATAAAGTATATTTCTAAATTGAACTATATTAAAACACGAAAACTACTAAGGTCACTAGTGGCCCCGACTCGGATAGTTACGCCACTGCGCATCACGAATATCGCAACACGACCGACCGTGTTGGTCCTTCTACACTGAGTTGAGCAAATTTTATGAAGGAGAAATTAGACGAATTGGATGCTATTCATCGCATCTTCCCCGTAACATCCTTCTTTCATCGAACTCCTTTCCAAAGTGTCGTTCTTTGTGAAAAGTGATTTTTAAAATACCGTTTATTCCTCAGGTATATTCCATCTTTCTTTTTTTACTTTCTCATATACGTAGTCTATAGAAAGTTTTGTAATCGTGACAAAAATTCCAAAGCGGGGTTTCGACGGAAATATCTCCGCTTTGGTTATTCCCGATTCAGAAAAAGAAAATGGTTTTTGGCATAACATCTGTCTGTCCGTCTGTGCGCAGTGATTCTGAGTAAACGGATGAATATATTCAAATCATATTTCGTATTTACGGTAGAATTTATTTGTTGTCGATGCGCGTGTTCTAATCGTTTTTTACTTTTAAACAAATGGTACTTCACATCAAGGGCAAAGTAGTACTCTTTCGAATATTTCTCAAAAACGGCTCCAACGATTTTGCTTAAATTTTCTGTACGTAAAGTACAATTAGTATGCATTACATTCTCATTAGTGGTATTTCCCTTGAAAGTTTGGTATACACGCTGTAAAATAGTCTGCTGCACTTACGCATTTGTTTACTGTTTTAAGAAACTTCAATCATATTTAGCAGTGTAAATGGACCGAGCAGACGTAGAATACACTTTTCGCAAACTGAAATGAAGGATACGATAATGCTAAAATACATTGGAGGACAGCAAACGCACTGCAGATACGAAAATACATCAATTTCTTTCTTGAACAAACACTTACGAATTACATAACACTTTTACGATATTCTTTCTTACTCTATGCCGCAGATGGAAAAACGAATTTGAGAAAGTATGTGCAATGGTTTTTCTTATTTCGGACAAGATTCTCAAAATATTTTAGTTTGTATTGAAAGAGGTTCTCTCCAATCTAGCAAGTATCGTTGTCGCTCAGCTCAAATCCACTGGTCTCAAAGAACATACGGGGAGGAGGGGAAAAAACAGTGCAAACAAGTCCAGTGCACCAAAATCTATTTTGTACAGTTGGCGATATTGATAAGTAACGAATGACAGTACAAAACAAACGAATCCGATGTTGAATCATTGTTGACCTTTTCGAAGGAATAGGAAGCGAGAAATTGTCTCCTTCCAGAAAGCCCTAGAAGAGAAAAGATCAACCCAACTGAAACATTGACTTTAAAGCGGAAATTAAAAACTTCTTTGCAAAATATTATGAGTGAATGGAAGTTTCTTGGAATAACAGAGTACATCGCAAAATATTTATTTCAACTTTTCGTGATATAAAAAATCTTCTGCTGCGACGGACCCGCATTTTAGAAATTTCGACAAGACTTGACAAGATTGTAATGTGTTTTTGTGTGGATGGGTGTGTGTGTGTCGAAAAGTAAAAACTCGAATTCATTATCCAAAAACGAATTTTGAACGGGTCATTTCCCACAAGTGCAATATAGTGCACCAGTATCTGTAGGTCATATAAAAGTTTTTTTTTTTAATCATTACTTCTCAGTATCCGAAAATTCATCATTCTCATCACCGGAGTAGATTTAACGCTACAATCGCCAAGCGTTCTCGATTATTGAGAGATAAATAACTACTTTTATCCAAATTTTGCAACACAACCCTCTCTTGTGTCGAAAGAAAGATATGGTGTAGTTTTTAGTGTAAATGGGAAGGAAACGAAGCTTATATTGACATGAAGCGATAGGAGGTAGGAGTTGGGTGGTAAGTAGGGGGTATTGTTAGGTTGGGTTAGGTTAGGTTTACCAACAACTTGGCCCGTGTGGAGGTGTTAGTAGCAGTAGGTAGAAATAGTTAGAGTTAGTGATTCCAGTAGGAGGTGGATAGAAGGAAGGGTTCGTTTTTCAGTAGAGTCACAACTGTGTGAACTGAAGGACATTAATGTGAAAAACTACAAAAAAAAAAAAAAATTCAAATACAAAGAGATAGACATGGAGAGTTTGTTTTATTTGACCAATTGCGGATTGACGGAGGCCCACTGTACGACGCTAGCGCGTGTCGTGGAGCAGCTGCGAACTGCCAATGTCCCTCCGCTGTGCTTCCCAACACGGGGACTCCCCCCGCGTGACGGACGAACGGACCCAGTCACCGCGTCAGAGTCTCTTCAGTTGCTCCCTCCGTGAATGGTCAAAAATGCGCCAGTCATTCCGTCCGAACCTTTTATTATTGGAATAGACGCCGCTCCTAGGCAACTCTAGGCATACCGAGTCTCTATTTTAAAAAATCCGCCTTTTCCTGAAGGAAAACCGGAGAGAAGAGCCACAATTACGAATTGATGTAGGAGAGAAAAAAAGAGCATAAGACCAGATATTTCTACAACATCGACCTGACGCGTATTCTCCTGTTCCACAAAATTATTTATGGCATAAAAATGCTTCTGGTTCTTAGAGAATTCTCGTGAAGGTGTTGGCCACACTGGCAGGGGTGGTGCTAAGGGGGCCATACTTCTTTCCGAATAATCTACATATAGTTTGATCATTTAAAAAAAACTTTTCTGTCTGTTTTATTAAATACGAATTTGTTGGTGGTACGCTAATTTTATAATACGTGCCGTACTATTTTTATACTTAAGAGTAAAGATCTGAAACGTTAAATCCTTAGCCGCTGCCTTAGGGTCCTTGATCGGAATTGCTGGAATGGTCCCTTGCTTGCTTCCGCAGAGTAAATTAGTTTATTGCCCTCCACGTGGTCACACGCAGCAGTTTGTAACTTTTGCTTTTTTGTCAGTAAATTTACTTACGTTTAAAATGTATTTATTTTTAATTATTCCGCGAGTGGAAGCATTCACGCGGTTCGAGCATGAACGTGGGAGTCACGCATGAAACGATATCTCTGTACGTTTCCCGAGTTCCCCATTCTTTGGAAAAAGTCTTCAAAGAGAGTGTTGGGGGGGGATCGGTTGGATAATTTGGGAGAGTTATCTCAAATGAGACGGTGACCGAGTCGTCTGCTAGTCATGAGTAAGAATAGTACGTGTCTCCCTCGTCCAATACTACTAGCGCAGGTAGAATGAAATCGTAAAAATAAAGGGAGAAACATGATCTTTGTGTGATTTGAACTTGCAAAACATACTTCACCAGCCATTTAAATGAAAAAGAAAAATTATAATTGGTGTAAAGACATTGACCAAGTCTTAGGGAAGAAACTTATTTTTTTTAATGACCAATTTTTAAACCACGAAAGTGACGAAAGATTACTTTGATTTTCATTAAATTTTCCGAAGTAATTTTTACTTCGCTTTTATCTCTGTTCACCGGAGATTTGAGAAACATATTATTTTACTTTTTTCTTTGAGGTGAAATGTTTAAACCACGAACCCGTTGCTGCCCTGTTTCTATATTTCGCTCTTGTGCTTCATTTCAAAGGAGTGAAGCGAGTTCCAGAATATTTCCGAAGATAGAAATAAAATAATATTTTTCGTCATTGTAAATCGTAGTGTTGTTCTCTTGACTTGTGAAAAGTTTTTTTAAAGGAGATATATCATTTATCAAGCGTGTATGTCCGTGATTAATATAGTTTATTGACACTTCAAATCACATATCACACGTATGAAACCACTTTTTGAATTTAAAAAACTATATATTGAACCTTCCCTACAATCTTCGATGTTATATTGTCCTCTACCTTGCAGTTCACTTCTTGTGGTATCTAAGAAGAATAGCGGGACATTCTCATTTTGAAATACCTACGAAGAAACTGATAGAGAAAGATGCGCGGCAAGTTGTGTGTTCATTGTATCTTGTGTCTACAAGGCTTCGTATGTACACACGACGTGTAGGTATCTCTTTTATCTGAAGCTAAGAGGAAATTCGACGTATTTTCGGAGAATCGAGAGCACATCGTTATCGGAGACGCAGAGTCTCTGTCCTCGTTCCCCTTTTCCTTTCTTCGCTGACAAAAACCCATTTGCCTCACACCCCCCCCCCCCCTCCACCCCCTCCGTCCACCCGATTGGGCCTGAACTCTTAAACAGATACGANAGTGTTACGAGATTAATATTTGTTATAATTGTTATTAATAATATAATTATTATTTATAATACCATATAAATACAATTAATACCGTATTATTAAATTTTTAAAAATTATTAATAATACAGGATTGTTAATTATTGATTTGATGCATTTTATTTAAAGGTAATATTTATAAAATTTGTGTTGCAAAACCATAATTTTTAAACAAAAATGCTCCCCGGTTAGCCCCCCCTCCCCGATTCATTAAGGTCTAGATCCGCCTCTGATATGGAATATGGCGAAAGTCGCGTGTCTCGTCTCTTCTGATTCTACAGAGAAATTGGATATTACTTCCTCTTGAGTGAGACGTGGGCTTTGTATGATTCGAGGATAATGTTTGTTGTACCCGGAGCTATACGAGTTTCATTCGTCCTNGTCCAATTCACAAGGAAGTGGTTAGAAACCCTTTTGACGAAAGCCCACTCACGTACAACAAGAGATAACGTATCGCGCAAGAGATATTGGAAGCATCGGACTCATCCAAATAATCCCCGTGACATCACGTTAAAAAGAACCCTGAGCACACGTGCAGTTTTTCATGTCTTCACCCACTTCAAGAAGAATAGTTCCGGAGTTCTTTTTGAAAGCCACGAGGGGCGTGAATCCTTAAAATATTCGTGTGAAGACAAATCTTACATTTTAAGAGGGCGACCTAGTACTTGGTGTGTAAAAATAAATTACTGTAATACTCACACAAACGAATTGTTAGGTCTGAAGCATTTAGAACTCAAACATTAATGGGGATTGATATTCTTGCATTCAGACAAATAAATAAATAAATAAATTTATTGTCAAAAAAGCAGTACAGACTGCGTCATGTGACCACGGGGAGGACGACAATAACGAAATCATATCACTAAAGAAACATGCAACTAAAAAAAACATTTAAAAATGTGGAAACGCTGACTTCAATTTATTTTAAAATAATAAAAAAAAATGATTTATGTATGAAATATATATTATTTTTAAACATATTTGTAGAATTTTAGAGACTAAACATGATCTATCTCTTATTTTTGTACCATCAATAATGAATAAAATTTTCCAATAGAGGGATTTTGATGGGTAATTCAGCCCCAGTGACAGGAACAGAAATGTTAGTGCGCTTCAGCCTTCATCTTGGAAATTTCGAGCTCTGCATCTATTCACAGGGTGAGAGGCAAGTTCTGGAAGAAGGGGTGAATCAAATGTTCGTGTCATCCGCAATTACAATTAGTAATTATTAATTTTCTTACTTGTTTCAGCGTCACATATTTCTATATTTAATATTTCAATAGTAATATAATCATATTGACTAATTTATTCAACAATTTTTAATTTCAGTTCCCTGTAATATGAATTTTTGTGTATTTAATTGCATTTTCTTATATTCTCCCACCGGGCAAGATCTGCACATCTGCAGTTAAATAATAATAATAATAATAATAATTACATTTAATAATAATAAAACATTTTACCTTGACACATATAAATAATTGATAAAAAAAACTTATTC
>NNCF01129466.1:2133-12750 GCA_002313205.1 Laupala kohalensis
CTTGCGTTTGACAGTAATAATATATTACGTTTTCTGTTGTGTTTTTTTATTTCCTTTATATTTATTCCAATGCAGGTTGATTAGTGGAGCCCTCTCGAAACTGGAAAACACAGGAGACTAATAGAGAACTAGAATTTGTTCAAAAACAAATTTATTCCTTTTTTTACAAAACGCTCCGCAGTTTTGGATTCAATTATATGACTCTACAAGAAATTAAAAAGAGAAATAACTTAAAATTATTTTTTTAACTAACCAAAAACTGGCAATTGAGTTATGAAAATATGGATTTCTTCATAAATACGAAGACATAAACAAATATTTTTTATCCCAATAGTCTATTTTTACTTCGAAAATGATATTGAAATTAATACACATAAAAACAGTGCGTATTTTAATTAATAAGTTTCTATTATTTGTAACAAAACTGATATTGTTCATTTGAATTTTTTAAATAATCTTTGTATGCTTCAAGGAAACAATACCTACTATTATTATCTAAAGTAGAGTTATTAAATAGTCCTCCAATTTTCGTGGTATAATTTATGTATATGTTTATGAATGCATATGTATGATTATGATGTATTTGTTGACGGTCGTAAGGCGGAAGAGCAGACCCACTGACTAGAGTCTAATCACAAAGTAAACTAGTTTATTATCATCATTATTATTATTATTATTATTATTAATATTAAAAATTGCACCATTGCTTTCAATTAAATACAAATATTCTCGCAATTTTTTCGAGTTCTCTTTCTTCAAACTTTCTTAATTAACGGAGTCAACATTCGGTAAACCAGTAACTCTGGTTAGCTGAAATTTGGTACAACCGGAGGTCTCCAGATGCGGAGAGCAGAATAAAAATAATTAAATATAAAAGTTTCACCTCTAAAATGATGGGTGGGAATTTAGTTTAGATCAAATAATACAATTTCTGTGCCTCCAGTAATGATATAATCTAACTTTTCTTATACAGATCCTATCGCGCGCAAGTAATTGAAGTTGACACCATTAATGGGGGAAAATGTAATTGGCGGTGCTGGACGTTTGCAAGTTTCTGTATTATAGGGTCTCTAGAGCTGTGCAGCCTGTAGACGTCTTATTGGGCGCAATGTAATCATTTTAAAAATGAATATGAATAAATAACCTAAAAAATAAAATAAAATAAAATATTTTGTAAAGAAAATAAATGTGCTCGTTAAACACAAGACTGTTATCAACCTATTAATTTGTATTACTTCCTTCAAGTCATACACGCAAATATTTGTGTATTATTCCATTGTGCAAAAAGAGAGAGAAGTGCTGAATATTTTGTCTATGGTTTTTCTCCGGGTTTTTTTCATCCGGAAGAAGCGGTTTCAGATATAGGCACAGGAGGCTCAAGAATGTCATTAAAACTATAATCATTAATCTCGAATTTTCAGCGGTTTTAGTGGTTTTAATGTGAACTGCAAGTAATAAACTAATAACTGAACGTATTTGTAAAATAATTCTTTATGAAATATTCAATCCACCAATGCCTTGAATTGAAAGCTTTTCTACAGGAGAGTAAATTAGTTTATGCTCCCCCTCCTCACGTAGTTTGTAACAAGCTTTCCTCGTCTATAAATTTATTCATAATTAATTACGTCAATCTGGAGAATGTCGGAGAAGGCAACTGGAGGTTCTGTGATTTCACACCAAAAATATTATCGATTCTAACTCCTCACGTTTGTATCAATGATTGCCAGTTTTAGAAAGTTGCAATTTTGTCAGAAGTACCAAGTTTTTTAGACAATTAATTTCTTTAGTTTTATTGAAATTATTCACGTCTACAATCATAAAAAATCATAGAAAATTTATTTGAACTGCTAAAATATGGCAATATTTTTAAAAATTGTCTACACAAAAGGTCGAAATATATATTTCTATTTCTTACATTGTGTTTTGAGATACACGTTGTTATGCAAATTAGTTGTGAGATCTCCCGCTGACGAAACTGGCACTTGCGCAAGTCCAAACACTGATTACCTTATTTCAAGTGATCTACGAACTGGAATCAGGTATCACACATTTGTCATTAAATGTTGTGAATAAACAATCCCATACGGAAAAGAAGTGATTCATTGCGTGGCTTTGAATCGAGTGAAGTGATTACGACTGCAATACGCCATTTTAAGAGACCAACGAAATACATACATTGAATGGATCAATGCTACCTGAGAATTCTCAAATGAGCTTTCTAATAAATGCAAAATACTCACATAAATATTTCACTCTCTTAGTTATTATTTAATAATTTATCACTTCACATTTACGTACCAATGTTAAACGTGCTTCTAACGTGAAGATCCTGTGCATTGCTTCGCGTTCAACATCCCTTAGTGTCATGAATGAGGAAATTTTTTTAAATACAAAGTAAAAACGAAAACTTTTAGATATCTTCATGAGTTTATTTCTCATGGACAGGTTCAAAAAGTCTGCCCCAGAAGATGAGATGAAATAACCAGCCGTCCTCGAAAAGCACGACCGCATCTCATTTATCGATTGCACTAAGCCTTCTCTTGGGAGGACAAGATATGATCTTATATGTGCGACTTAAGTGTTCTCATACCGTGGGGAATTCCCCGTGTTAGTTACTCCCTCAAACAATACCAGTCGTGTCGAAAATGAGTTTTCTTCGCGTCTACATAGAATGAAAAAATCGAATGCATTTCAATTGATGACAATAAGTGTATGCAATGCATTTGCGTTCAGTAACTTCTTCCCAACAACCTAACCACTTGTATCTACGGAATGACTTAATTCTTTCCTCCCCCGCTAGACTGCTGAAAAAGAGATTTTTTTTCGTATACGAAGGACACGTTAATCTTCGGAATACTTTTTCTCAAGTCCGCCTGTGTGGTATGCATCCCTCTCTACACACTTGCTAAGCGGGTGGAATTCAACTTGGAAATCTTAATTTTGTTCCTGTCCGAATAGACTATTACAATGGTAATTAGGAATTCAAGCAATCTTGTTCCCGTATGTAAAAATTAAAAATCCTGATTTACGCAACAACGTCAGCCTGGCACAGCCAGAGATATTGGACTTTTATTTCAACGTTTTTGTTTATAAATATTGAGAATCAATTGAGAAGAATAAAAAAATCCTCTATTATTAGGTTGAATTTCGTTGTATATAGCGAACAATGAAAATGCGACGAAATCTCGAAACATCTTCGTTGAAACAAAGGTTCAAAAAATTTCCGTATTTATCCAAGCAAAGCGAAAAAAACAAAACAAAAAAAAAACGCAAAATTTAAAAGTAGTTTATTCTTTCTATTACCAAAATGGAATATTGCAAAGTGCGTATGGGCCAATGAGAGTACCATGAGTTTACATGATGCAAGGTTGATTCCCGAATATTTTATGCCTTATACTTTTAATGTGATGGTCAGGTCATTTTTTTCTTTCCCTTACTTGCTTCCGGAGAGTAAATTAGTTTATCGTTCTCCACGTCGTCATATGCAATTTGTAAAAAAATATTTATTTTCTACTGCGTTTCATAGTTTTTTTGAGTTCAAACTGAAGATGTCATCTGTCGTCAATTTAATTGATTTTCCTCCGTTGATGAAAGAGTGAGTCAGCCAGTCGCCCAGTTTGTGAACCAGTCGTCCAAGACAACAATATTTATATTATTCGATGGATTTGGAATATAATCTATCAAAGGCTACTGCTGTAATTGTTCTAGTTACAGTAGGATTCTGTTGTCATGTAGCAGCGCGTATTTATTTTGCAACACAAGATAGTAACAAAAAAAGCAATAGATCTCTGGAATATTTTATCATCATTTTTCAAAAGGACAATGTGCATTCCATTAGAGATTAACATAGTTATGGAGATCAATAATGAAAAGTATAAAAAAATACGCGTTTCTCTTTTTGTCATTTATTGTAAGATATCAATGGAGACTGTACGAGTAATTTAATTTATCTGTTTAGAATCCTCATAACTCGTGTAAACATTCAAAAAACAGTGACAAATACCCGTCAGTTTGAGAGCTATAAGATAATTAATCGCAATACTTGGTGTATCCCACGTAAATTGCATGTAAAAATGCAACAACAAAAAAAGTAACTCAGGTGGTAGCGTTCTTGCTCATCGCCAAGTTATCCCGGTTTCAATTCCCGGTGGAGTCAGAAAAACATTTGTAGCATTTCACATAACTGTGACTACGGAAAAGCGAACCCTCCTTCTATTCACCTCCTACTGCTCCTAGTCTATCTAACTATTGCTAACTACTCCTACTAACTACCCCATGGGGGCCTAACTGTTGGTAAACCCAGCTAAGTGGCCCACCTATACTAATACCATTCTACCCTCCTACCTCCTATCGCTCCATGTAGATAAGCTCCAATAGAAGACTACATTTCCCATTTACAAATAATACAAAGCAAGGGGGAAAGGAGTAGCATTATTGTATAGCAATACATCTACCACACACAATATTTTGATACGCGCATCAGCTACCACAAGTAGCAACATTTTGAGGGGGTGATAAATGAAGGGAAAAAGCTACTAGTAGTTTCCGTAACAAAAAAGAAAAAAAAATATCCGAAGGAAACTCGTCATTCAGCAGATGCTTTAAAATATATTTTGTTACATCATGTTTCGTGGTACATTAGTGGAAACATCAATATTTTCATTTTCACACGCTGCTTAACTCTAAGATATCTTAATAATACACAAATAAGTTTTATTCACGTATGAATACACTTATTAGTAAAGATCTAAGAAAACAATTACAAAAATTTAATTATCAAGTCCGTAGACTAATGAATGACTCAGCTTACTTCATCCACACAATATTGTGAAAGAGTTGGCCTGCACAACAATGAAATTCTCGTTTTTCATACCTACTCCGAATCTTTCAGTTCAGTTTCAGTTTATTTCCGATGTTTTTGGTGGCATTTGTCGTTCAATAAATAGGACTTCATCTATATATTTTAATTTGATTGTTTATGGCTTTTATTTTCTGATGCATGAGGCACTCTGGAGTGAAAGAATTATACGTTTTGGACCTGACGAAAAATAGTAGATTTTCTTGCACCTATTATAAATAAATAAACTTTATTGTCAAAAAAAGCAGTTGCAAACAGTGTATGACCATGTGGGGGGGGGCAATAAACTAAGTTACTCTCCGGAAAAAGCAAGAGACCGTCCCATCAATTCCGATCAAGGGCTCATGGGCAGAGCCAGAATTAATATTTATAAAATAAATTATTTTAAAGAATGCCTACTGTTATCCATTTATTATTTCAAAATAAATTGTAGATATTAGTGCAGTAAAAATTCTAGATTAATAAAACAAAGTATTAATGACATTCCCGTCCTAGGAAAAAACACCACAACACGAACGAAAACCGGAGAAAATCCCGGGTCAGGATTGGGCTACAGAGATAACGTACACAACTGAGCAGAGTTTGCGTACAGTTAGAAATAAACTATTGAAACCAAGAAGCAGCAAAAACAACGTGCATGAAGAAAGGAATTTGATCAGTATTTCGAGTACTATAACAATGGCGTGATAAATTATGAAAGGGATTAACATCACTTATATCATCCGAAGTCATGTGAAAAACAATATTTATTAGGAAATTGAAACTCTCGTTAACTTCTTTCATTAAAATCTGTCAATTCTTTCACATTGTAGAAACAATTGCATATGAAAAAGCTTTCAATCATGGATTTAAAGATATTCAATTTATTCATATCTTTTAGATTTTTGGGAAGGGAATTATACAAAATTATTCCTGAATGGTAAGGGCCTCTTTGGAAAGAGCTGTTGACACGCCAGGACGATGAATATTAGCCTTATTACGAGTGATGTGTACGTTATGGCAGATAATCTATCGAAACAGTAGCTGAAGGGGAGGTCCAGGTTCAATACATTTTAACGAGTAATTTTGAAAAACAAATTAACTATAATTTAATGTTTTAGTACGATTGGATTTTAAAAATTTAATACAGGATTAAATAATTCATTTAACTGAATTGAATTAATTTTAATAATTTTTATTTTTGTTAGGAATTATATGAAATTTTACAAATACTTTATTATATTTTGAAAGTAATATTAAATTTTTTACAGTATTGTTTGTTTCCTTCGAATAGTCTTGCAATGAAACTCATTGTGTTCGAAATCCCAGAACCAAATTTGTTCTTGTTTTCTGGTCTCTTCAACTCATTACTTCTAGCTTTGCGACACCAGCTAAGAAATTAAGATTAGGATTTCAACTGAATGAAGAAGGATTATTCAGGATCACCGCGCATCAGAAGAAAGTTTGATGATCCGACCTTTTGTTTTTGCTCCGTTTCCCATTCTGAGCTGTAATGAGGAAAAATCTGGATGTGAAAGAAGGCTGAAGGAGACTAACATAACAAGAAGAAGAAGAAGAAGGGAGCAAGAAATGTTATCTCGTTTTCAAGTATCTATCTAGAGTTTTGGAACGCATTCTTCAGTTGAAATCGGAGCTCACGAAAACGTTGACGTCGTTTCTTTGCTAGCGTCATTGTTTTCAAGGAAGTGAGATAAATGAACTAGATATTGAACATGAATATGGTCAAATGAATCCGTTTAACAAAGCAATAATAAAAATATGAATTAATGATCTAATTATATTGCATCGCATTTTTTTTATTAACACTCTCTTCAGTATTTTTTAAATTTCTCTGCTAATTTTTGTGTATATTTTCATGTGTTTGCATATTTATTTAGGTATGATGTTGAAAATATTTTAAGAATTGTTCCCTCACTTTTCATTTATTTTAAATAATACATTCATGCGTAGTGTTTCTCATATTTTAAATGTGACGAGTAAACCTAACGTAGAAGTAAGAAGCAGACAGGCTATGAGCTTCCAAGTGTGTAGAACAAATAAGTGTTGCCTCCCGAAAAAGTTCCTCCCATGCATTCGATATCCGTTTGCACTGATAAAAACCAACTGGGAATACAGCTTACTTTTATGATCTAGTAAATAAGACATTCATCTGCAGTATGAATCAATACGGATTCAAAAAGAAATATTTGGGTGAAAATTGAAAACTTCGCCACAGTCGCGGAAGGACTAAGGTAGTCTACGGGAAAATGCACAGAAATATTTTATGTGTGGGATACGGCTACAATTTCACATTCTAGAAAATGTTTTAATTGAGGAGGGAACATATTAGAATCATATGCTTTAGATATGTGAAGGAGAGTATCATACTCTTTATTCGATGTAATAATCATTTATCTTAGTTATAAAGTACTAGCTGTATGTATCTTTGTTATAATGGACCCAGCGTTGCCCCGGATTGTTTCTTACACTAATCATTTAATTAGTAAAAAAATAAAATATATCTATAATGTAAGATCAAAATACTTTTACTTACTGGCTTTTAAACAAATGTACGGCATCCTAGTTTTTCAAATTCATAGTAATACGAATTTAATACAAAACTTGACAGTGTACACTGCGCCATCTCGCGGGATACGCGCTTGTCGAATTGTCGTTTCCGAGGCATGACGCGGCTGCACCATTTCACTACTATTCTTGTAAAACCTTAACTATACGTCGCAATTTTACGATTTAAAGACGTTTCTTATCTTTGTTAAATGCACAAAACAAATAATCCACAAAATTTGATGAAGATTGATTTTTTTCCTTTCTAAATTACTCTCTTAAATTGAAGCATTTTAATACTTCTCTTTTTAATTACGTTTTATCGATAATTTAGGTTAACTTTAATAGATAGACATATGTTGTCGCGGACTTTCTGGTAGAACTCCGTATTGCCATTTATAGTTCACCTATCTCTAACAGTTTAGGCAGCGTAAACAAATATAACTCTCTTTTCCCCATTTTATCCACATTAATCGTCAAAATCCATTTGTATCTTTCTTATCACACATAAAAATTAAAGTTAGCCAATGGTCATTCTGGACATCTAAACTATCTCCTTGCCCAATTTCTTCACGATCAATTTAGTAATTTAGTTGTGATTAGGTAGCAAACAGACACGTTACACATTAATATGAAACTTCCATATTGGATAGCATTGCTTTATATTTCCATTATGTATGAAATTAATAATGCATTGTTCCTTGTTTCTTGTATTAATGCAACTTGAGTGTGCCCTAACGTAATTTAAAACGTTCTTTTTTCCCCCACTTTTTTGTTTTCTGCAGGAGTTTAAAGGGAAACACACAGTTTCACCTTGTTGTGAAATTTGGTAAAATATTTATTCTCATCGGTGTGGTAGAAATTTCCTCAATATACCCTTCTGTTCGCGTTTACAACCTCTGGTCCTTGTTTATACATTTTTTTCTTAGTGTCGTGAACACAACAAAATTCTGTTTCGTGAATAGTGGTCATTCTGTCTGTTCCATTCTGAAGAAATTTTAACCTTGAAGTATACCACAGTTTTTATCGTTTGGACATGTATAAGAATCATAAACTGTATATGCTTCCCGCGGATAAAATTTCTTTCATAAATATTTTCACAAGAAATCGCTTCTTTATTGCAAAAAAATTTTCAGCTCTCTCATTCCCCTCGTTACGAAGGTATTTTTGTTCCACTGAACCAAGAGAAAGAATCCAATAGACGTAAAATAAAAAAACGTGGAACATACGGAACCAAGACACAGTTTCAGGCCAAGAAACGGGCACCAGAGACATTAGAAAAAATATATCCCGCGGTCAAGTAAAAATGCTTATCGTTCTTGACAAAGTTGGTAACAATCTGTCTCGTAACCAAATAAAATAATATAGTTTGTACTAATCATTCCTTAATTTTTTTAAAATACCAGGCCGGGATAGAATCATTCCATAACTATTTACGCAATTCATTATTCATGTCACGCTTCGTCATGCAAGTCAACTTAAACTTTTTTCGGTATTCTCTCGAGCACTCACGAAGGGAATTATAAAACTAACAATAGAATGTATCATCTGATCTATTATCCTGGTCCTAAATAATAGTAGGTATATAGGCCACTTATAGCACAAAAAACTGGAATAACCCACTTATCACCGGATGTTGCGGTTTTGTGGTTTTTGTGGTTTTGATGAGCTAGGGCAACAGTCTAGCACAGATAACACTAATTACCGGATGTTGCGGTTTAGTGTTTTCACAGGAAGGGCAACGATCTAGCACAGATAACACCATGTTAAGCATAGGCAATGAGACGAAATGTATCACTTTCTGGGACACTTGTGGTTTGACTAACAAAACAGGCGTGTTACATCATCCCTTGTGGGTTTTCCACAGGTGGGTGCGCAATAGCAGTGTAAATGATACAATGTTGCGCAATAGCTGTTAAGAGGTGGGAGGGGCTGCAATGTGATGCAATGTTGCGCAATAGCTGATGAGAGGTGTGAGGGGGAGAGGGGGCATATGATTTATATCAAAAATAAAATAATAATGTTTATTTATGCTACACAATCTATCCCAGAATATAAAATTAATTTTCAAAAGTCAGCATACCGAAACAGGTGGTGACATCAGAAGAAGGTGGATGCAAATGATGATAGGACATGAGGGGGGGTGCATATGATTTATATCAAAAACAAAAAAAATATTTAAAAAATAATAATGTTTATTTATGCTACATAGTCTATCCCATAACTTTTTTGAAATTTTAGAAGAAAATGCCACTGATTATTTGTGTACATAATCAATAAAAAACTTACTTGCGAGGGAGAAAAAACTTTTCATGCGATGTTTCCAAAAGTACACACGTTACCAAATTTGTTTTTCAAGAGCTTTCCTTTCAACGGATAAAAATTTTCATTTTTCTTGATTTCTTTAACATTCTTCAATGGTGACTCATTCGTTTCCAAGATGACTTTTTTTCTGTAATACGATTATATTACATAAATTATAATAATAATTTAAAAAGGATTTAAAAAAAATAAATTACAATTCACCAACTTACATCTGATTTCTCCTCTCATTGCTTCTTCTAGGGTGTATGACTTCGCGCACAAAATCAATATCATCATCTAACATGGGTGGAATATTTTCCTTATTCAAATTTTCCTTCATCTCTTTCAATTCTTTCAAACTTTCCTCCAATTTCGTATGATTTCTTCTATTCTTGGTCTCCTTCTTACTCTTCTGAATAGTGGCACTAGAAATTAAAAAAATATATATTTATTTCATATCTGAATATTACTTCAATCACTCGTACGTCCTATAAGCACATGCAAGTTAGTGTTTTTTATGAGTATACAGACGGCAGCCATTCGTGGCGTAAAGTAGGCAGTCATTATGTCTCTTGAGATAACATGTAACACAATGCCCCGGAAATGAAGTGAGATATGTGCTTTCGCTTGTCTTGGTCACACGAGATCTCTACAGCGCCTCCTCCAACTTTACAAAATGGTGACTGAAACTCGTTAATAATTTATATGAATATATATTAATTAATATATACATTATATATTAATCTTTTCTTTTCAACTTATTGTCACTATTATAATGAATATTAAATTATTTTATATTCATATAAAATATTAACATATTAATTAATATATTTATTTCACCATATCTGTATATTATATATATATATATATATATATATATATATATATATATATATATATATATATATATA
>NNCF01129466.1:33742-52549 GCA_002313205.1 Laupala kohalensis
GTCTTATTGTTTCACTCGTATCATAAACTGCATAAAAAGCACATTTCATGATTCAGAGGGAAATAAATATTGTGTCAGAAATAAAACCCGAACCAAAAAGTTCTCCAAAGCCTAAGTGTTTGGTTCTAAAGCCCGAAGTGCCGAATGTAGGTGCACTATCTAGAACCAACGCATTTATTATACTACGATAAACAAAATAATTGTTTTCCTTTCAATCATATGTTTCATGAAAGCGTCAAGAAAATTATAATTGGAATTCTACGCACATTGTTCTCGGAATCAGAGGCTCCCAAAACTGATTTATTCGTCAAAATTTGGCGACCGTTTATTTTTCACGATGACAATACTTTTTGTGTTTCATGTTAACTTAAGCTTAAAACTCAGTAATGTCATATATACGTCGTGTTTGGGTCATTTTTATTGGAATTTGTGTACAGAAAAAAAATTTAAGATAATGGGAATGAAAATAAAAATGATTAATTAACAGCACTTTAAATAACTCTCCAGTAATTCGTGAAATTCATTAGCGGCAGGTCGGTCGGAGGAGGCAGGAGGGTACGCAGCGGGCGGCAAGCCATTAGAGCAGGTAGAATCAGTCGAATTTGTTGGTACCCAAAATTTTTAATCCTTCGACCATCAAGATGTGTCGAGTTTAAATTCCGTTCCCACTCGCACCCGGTAACTTCCCAGAGAGCGACCCATCGCCTAATCCCTTTATCGAGAGCTCCCTCACGCACGTCTGCACCGAACGACGGTCACTAAGGAACTCCAAGTTTCGAATCTCCGACCATCTGATGTCCAGGCTACCTTCTTTCCCCTATACCACGAGATTCCTGTTTGTTTCACTTTTCATTTATTTTATACTTTATCACGTTATCATAATATTTTGAACGAAAATTTCACAAAATGTAATCATTATTTTGATTATTGTTTCACATTATTTATAATAATTATTTTCGTCTCTACTCAATCTTAGTATGGTTGATCACACAATATCAGGAGACCACCACGGTCCGCGATTTCCTTCGTCCTTTCTTTTAGAATTATCATCAGAATTGACGGGATGGTCCCTTCGTAGCTTCCGGAGAGTAAATTACGTGTAATAATATATGGTTTTTTACTGCTTTTGGCAAAAAATAATTACTGTTTTAATTATAGTTCATTATTTCACTTTCATTGTTCATTACTCGCACCTGTGATGTTTACTTACGAAAATTGAATTCCAAATGTAACGTTATTTGACGTTCCGGAGGGTATAATATCATTTTGCGGAAGTTTAATAACGTAACTGCTTTCAAAAAATAAATTAGTAAGTACACAAAGAATAATTACAAATATTAGCGTGGACTCACTGCATTAACAGAGTCGCTAATGGAAAGCTGCAATCAACGCGTTTTGATTTTTGCTGTGAGTCTGGTTCTATCAATATAAAGCTACTTACGATCTCCTAAACTGGAATAACTATGAATACACAATTTAAAAAACTCAATATTTTATCTCCGCGTCGATTAATAAGTCAGTTATTCAACCACTAAGTACAACGTCGCTTATATACAGCGATTGTCAGGAAAATAATTTTAAAATGAAACACACGAATTCTCAAAAAATCTGATACAATTGTACTTTCACCAAGAAGGAGTGACTGTCAATCTTCACGGAGACTACTTCTAACTCCCCAACTCCTTTGCAAGGAGCAACTCTTATGTAAAGTAGTCTCTACTCATCCATCTTTCATAGTAGTTCCCAACGCTTCCATGTAACCTTTTTTCGCGTTGCGTCTGTGTCACATCTATACCCGACTGGTGCAGTACAACACTACTGGTTAATTACACTTTCATGTATTAATTGTGAGTTTACTCGATTTAACTAGATATAAAGTAATTTTTGAATGTTTATATTATCTTATTTGCTGTGATGGTTTAAACTACTTTAATAATGCTAAGGATGTAACAAAAATAATGATGGAATTATTATTTTTACAGTGCGTAGTTAGAGATATTGTACTGATCCATTTATAAATATCGATGTGACTGCCATACCTTGGTTAGCACTTTACAAGTATCATGACACAATAGGGGATTGTGGGGAAAAACTGGGTATCGGACACCATCCGTTCCGCAATGCTAGTGATGGTAGCAGTTACCTAGCCAGTAAACTGGCATCTATGCCACGTGCCTAAAGCTCTGCATGACTTGCGCTCGATTATGAAGCACCGCGTGTTTTCAGCAAAAGTTTTCGTAAAATAGAATTTATCTTTCCACTATTCGTGATTGTTGAGAACAACATAGCAATCAAGTCCTACGTTGATGAATTTCGTGTCGTGTCTCAATATTTCCCATTATTCCCAATAAATATTGTTTTCCAGATGATGAAAGTGATGTTAATCCCTCTTATACTTTATCGTGCTGTTATTATGATACTCTACTAATACGATTAAGTTCCTCCTTTCAAGCATGTTGTTTTTAATCTTTGTTATTTATATTTAATAGTTTATTTCTAACTGTACTCTACCTTGGCACGGTTGTATACGTTACCTCTGATTCCCATCCTCGTCCGGGTTTTCCTTCGAGTAGAGGCGGATTTTCCGTGGACGGGAATGTCATTAATACTCTTGTCTTATTAATCTCGAAATTTTCGGGCACGGAATATCTACAATTCATTTCCGAATAATAAATGGATAACAGTTCGTATTTATAAATAATTACTTTCATAAATATTAAATCCGCCACTCTCCTCGGGTCCTTGGTCGGAATCGAATGGGATGATGGGGTGGTCCCTTGATTGTTTCCGGAGAGTAATTTAGTTTATTATTCCCCTCGTGGTCACACGCAGTTTGCAACTGCTCTTTTGACAGTAAAGTGTAAAGTTTACTCGCTTGCGCGTTTCATTAATTGCATTAATTCATCTGGTTTGCATTAATTCATCTGGTTTGCATTAATTCATCTGGTATCTTTATTCAAAATCTCCCTACAGGATCTCAAGTCAAGACGAGAGAAGTCGACAAATGTAAAGATCCAGAACGCGAGGAAAAACTAACGTTTCCACAAAGAGGAACTTGAGCGGCAGAACTCAGGGCAACTAAGCCTTCAAAGAAGAGGAAACTTTTTGACTATGACAAGAAATCAAAACGAACTCATAAACTAAGATATTCAGATTATCGCACTGCATTCACCCAAATGTATTATTATATTGGGGACTGGTCAATAAATACACGTTTACAACACCAACGTATCGGCACTTTATTTCGCTATCATCAGGGCTGTACATATAAAATGGCACAATCACCATATCCATATGACACCATCACCATTTCTGTAATGGTCCTATGAAACATCTATGTATTTTATGTTGTGGAATGAAGTCCTGGTTGGTGAAGGTACCTTAATAATAAGATGATGATCCCATGCTTTAATATATACACAGCCCTGATGAAGGAAAAATAAATCGCCGAAACGTTGGCGTTGTAAAAATGTGTGATTATTGACCACTTCACGATGAAACAAATATTTGTGTTACATGAACAAAGAAACCTACAAAGCTGAAGATTGAAAATGAATCGAAGTGGAGCAAATGTGATCATAAGATGAAGATAAATAAAGCATTCACGGCTTGTTTTTGTTGCAATGGCTAATTTGTGAATTCAGAGTCTGTTGATAAGTTGATCCAATGATCTGTATGCAAGAAGTGGGCACACACGTAGTGGAATGGTCAGGATCAACAAATTTACTAGGTTTGCAATTTTTCTATAGCATCGCAGCTCAAATTACATTGAAATACTAATTATTGATGTTGTACAATGTGCTTTCTTACTTGTGTGGTTGATCTTTGTCCTTAAACACATTATAACGTCGTGAGTGTAGGCAATCGAAAATTGTGTTGAAATTGTTATGTAGTGTAGAAATGAAATGTAGTATTTCTGTCAAGTCGTAGTGTCCTTCCCGCTTTTGTTGTAGAATGTAGTCTCGTCCTTCCTCATCGTATAGTGCACAGTCCCATAATACATGAGTCACAATTTCATCCCCTTATCCATACACGTCTAATCTGTCGCATTCCCTATCTTTCGCAAGTAATATACGAAGTTGCCTTGTCTTGTCAATATTTCTAGAGTTCCCTTTTGGGGTTAATACGATTTCTTAAGTTTCTGTCTAAACGTTACGTCATTAATGTAAACGTACGTCTTCGTCCCACTTTCGTCTTGTCTCATCGTACCTGACACGCCCTCACCAGTTCGTCTGTCAAAAACCATAGAGCACGTAATTTCTCATAAGAGCAAAATTTCCTACGATAGCTTTCTAAAAGATAGCTCAAAGGATATACGCACCGTTGTTAGTTTCTAACAACACATGCCAATTTCTGGTATCGCGACTTAAGCTTTCGTGTGTATGTTAAAATGGAGCACAGATATTGGAGCGTATTATAATTCCACATATTCAACTACGTTTGCTTTGTGGAATTACCTCTTTCACATTTCACTTCTCTAAATTCTCTTACACTGCTGGAGGCGCCCAACTCTACCGTATCACATTCTTGAGAGCATCTCGCAGCGCACTTAAATTTATAGTGTAATTTTCGAAATTAGAGAGATCGTTATTAATACCTATCAGTTTAGTATTTTCAGTCATGGCATATCGTACTTTCCTGTTTTGTTGAACACTGTAGTCTAGTCTTTCTTCGTCGTATAATGTGCAGTCCCACAACACACGTGCCCCAGTTTCTCAAGAGAGAAGATGATAGGCTGGTAGACTCGATGGATAGTATCGGATAAAGGACGATTCACATATTCATACATAAAGCAGGTGACATTTGTGAGAAAGGCGAACAATTGATTCCAATCAACGAGAACACTAAATGAGTTTATGATGGGTCATGAAGATTTCGAAGTGTATTTACGAAAAATTGAAGAAATAGAGGATGAGCAGTGTCAATGTTGAAACAATAAGTAAACTCCAGAACATAGTGTTCCCAATGTCTGCGGGACTTCCCAATGTATGGTTATGAACGAAAATCATACATCAACTAATTCACGGAGGTAGGATTGTTGAATGTACGAGACAATGCAACGTTAATGGAGACAGAGAAGAAATATGAATTGTTTGGAGAATATGTTAATAAGTTAGGAGGGATACAACAAACATTACGGCAATAGGCAAACACCACATTAAAATTGAATAGAACAAGAAGAGGCGGAAGAAAAGAATTGCAGACGTAGAGGATGAGCGCTCGCATTCTTGCTGCGGGGAAGGGCAATACGTTAAAGCGGTAAAGTTGCGCAATTATATGAATAAAAGAAGACATTAACAGAGGACCTTGTATTGCACGTGCTGCGAAGACGAGGACACTTTGGTCGAAATAAAGGGAAAACATTCACCCACTTGGCCATGTAATTCATTCGAAAAAGTTAAAGATTTTTAACATTCTCGTTATCGTCTACTAATATTCTGAGACCAGTCGCTGTTTTGAAAAGCCCCCAGTCGCATCGTGACCTGAAACTCACGGAGCAAGATGATGCGAACAGACGATGTCGTGAAATCGCGCCCCAGATGTTCCACCGTCGACTTCCGAAAGTTCCCTGAGGGTCAGCGGTTACGAATGTGAAAAGGACTTGACAGCCATAACAGAAGCAAGTGGACGTCCGGAGAAGGAGCATTCTGTGCCTTCATTTCGAGAGGCTGTACATAGTGGTGATACCGACGGTCTAATGGCAGCATCCTCGCTACCATGATAACGCTGAGTGGTAGCGGTTCGGGTCTGCTTGGCCGAACCATGCGAGGGTTTTAGCTGGGATTTTCTTCACCTTCACGCAAATGTCGGTTCGGTACCAGAAGTTTCCTGGTAACGCAATATTTCTCGTTACCAACTCCCTATCACAAGACATAATAAGGTCGAAGAACCTCATTGCTTGAACGTCGCATAAAAAAGGAAATTAAAAAAATTGTTTTCGCCAAAGATAGAATAAGAGTCACTCAAGTAGCCAGCCTACTTTAATTGTAAAGTATTTGCAAAAAGAATGTTCTTTCGAGGATAATTTTTAATTGTACGAAGCTAAGTTGGATGCACCTATGTAACCGATCTCCCTCGACAAGGATAAGGAGCTTCAACTCGTCAGCAAGTGGCTCGGTGATACGTTTGTTATAGAGTGAAAGCGATCCACGCTAACCATGAATTGAATCTATACACTATATGTGCCTTCAGCTGCAGATAGTTATTTTTTTTACTATTTGTCGGTTACTTTAAGAAAACAAGATTAGAAATCTTTTTTCAGGTTATAAGGTAAGTCACTAAATAATTATAAATAAATTATTAATAAATATTTTTCATTCAATGCTAACTTGAAGAAGTAAATAGTGCAGCAATACAATTTCTCACTCATGAGCTGAGATACACGTTTTTCAACGCCATTCCTCCGAAATGTTCCCTTAAGAAGTGAACATAAAATCCAGTATTTCGTCTTCAATTGCTAGTAAATGAAGGATCAAAGTAATTCGCCATCTTGATGTCATTTGAAACGCAACGGCGTAGAAGACGACATCTCCGCACTAATCGATTGTAGCGCTTCGGTCGTTTGACATCTGACGACCACTGAAAGAAAGAAAAGAAAGAAGAGAATGAAGAGAAAGAAAAGACAGAAAAGAAAGAAGAAAAAAACAGAATCCTTAAAGATGCCTCGTTTGCTTCATCTGCAGAGCTAACATTCCTCTAATTTATACTCCGCTGTACGTGTGAAGATATTGTCTTTATTCCCTTATTGCCATTAGGGAGAAATTCTAATCGGAAATTCAACTCAACCCAGAGTAAAATTAAATTCTGTGACAAAAGTGAAAAACGCGATAAAATTTAATTTCCAGCTCATAAGAGATCAATTGAAAGTTGTCTATATTCGCAATGTAAATAACTGGATGTTAGGATTGGAAAAGCATCAATAAAACAAAAAGAACACAACCATCTCAATGCTTAATCGAGAACGATTCATAACTCTTGAACTAATAAGACCATCCGTTGATAGCGACGAGCTTTGACCATCGGAGTGAGGAAGAAACACCTACTAGTATGTTGGTACACTACTGATAACAAAAAAGGACCCATTTATTTTTTAAAGTCCCACATTCTGACCGGTTTTGGATCTGTTAAATTTGCAACGCTTCTCTCCTCTTGCTTCCCCTTCGACAGGGGAAGTTCCGTTCGACCAATCGTAGGTCTATTTGAAACTGCGCCCATATTTGGAAGACATCGTGAGGCGGATAAATCGTAACGAGATAAAATGTTTCAATACACCGCTATTAAATAAATATTTCGATTTTTTTTACTATATACATTTTGGATTTCTATAACAAAAATATTCTGTATATTTTTGACTTCAATAAACTTTACCATTCTCTATATTTCAACGACATCTCGAGATTCGTTATCTCGAGAGGTCTTCATAGGCAATGTAAAAGATATAAGACTTTCTATAAAAAACGTTTGCGTAATACTGTGATAAAAAATAGTTTTTAACAGAATTTGAATTTAATTGCAAGATATCGTATGGAATTGGGATAATTCGAATCACCAATTACTTATAAATATTCCTATAAATTCTTATATTTATACAGTGAAGTAAAGAAATCAAATCTCATTGGCTAGAAGTGATGTGTATTGTCGAAAGAAATTAAACATAATTTACGATTCTCTTAAGTATTTCATATATGTGAAAAGGAATTAAATAAATATAGAAAACGTTTGTCTCAAATATGAACTAATAACACAAAAGTTTAATTCTCGAGTTATAAATAATATAAAACTATTTAGGGAACAAATAAATTACATCTTCTAGTGACATAATTATCCACGATATAACAATTTGGTAGTAATCCTGCAACCAAAAAAATAATCAGAGATCAATAATGTGAAAACCACGTTCACGAATATTTCTACAATTGAAATAATTTATATATTCTATATATTTAACTCACTCCTCATTTATAATGTTAGTATCGATATTCAGTATTATTTATTGATTTCCAGAGCAAGGAACGAACATTTTCAATTAGAAATATTCTTTGCGGGTATATAACTTTTTACGAAGCAACATGGATGTTACATTTGTGAAGATAAACGTACTAGTCAGTCACTCAGTATAATACCGTGAATATTCTTCGAGTTGTCCTTGCTTCGCTGAGCGTCATGCACAATAGTCCCGATCGTTTGATAGATCAAAGGATATATGCACCGTTGTTAGTTTATAACAACACATGCGAATTTCTGGTTTCGCGATCTAAGCTTTCGTGTGTATGATTAAACGGAGCACGGTTATTGCAGCGTATTGTATTGTTTTGTCGTAAAATGGAAATACTTTGTGCATGTCGAAGTCAAGGCAGTCGCTTTGATAGATACCTCTCTTCTTTGAGTGGTTCGGTGTAATGAAGTGAGGTCGCAATCGCTGTCTTCATTGTTGATACGAATTTTTCTTGAAAGAGATTAATTTGTCCTTTGCGTAAACCGTGAATGTTCTTTGAGTTGTCCTTGCTTCGCAGAGCGGCATGCCACAATTGTCCCGATCGTTTGATAGATCAAAGTATATACGCACCTTTGTATGTTTATAACAACACATTCGAATTTCTGGTATCGCGATCTAAGCTTTAGTGTGTATGATAAAACGGAGCACGGTTATTGCAGCGTATTGTATTGTTTTGTCGTAAAATGGAAATCCCTTGTGCATGTCGAAGTCCAGGCAGTCGCTTTGATAGATACCTTTCTTCTTTGAGTGGTTCGGTGTAATGAAGTGAGGTCGCAATCACTGTCTGCATTGTTAATACGAATTTTTCGTAAAAAAGATTCAGTTGTCCTTTGCGAGAACCGTAAATGTTCTTTGAGTTGTCCTTGCTTCGCTGAGCGTCACGCCGCAATTGTCCCGATCGTTTGGTAGATCAAACTAACCGTTGTTAGTTTCTAACAACACATTAGATTTTCTGGTATGGCGATCTAAGCTTTTGTGTGTAAGTTAAAACGGAGCACGGTTATTGCAGCGTATTGTATTGTTTTGTCGTAAAATGGAAATCCTTTGTGCATGTCATAGTCCATGCAGTCCCTTTAATAGATACCTCTCTTTTTTGAGTGGTTCGGTGTAATGAAGTGAGGTCGCAATCGCTGTCTTCATTGTTGATAAGAATTTTTCTTGAAAGATCTTCAGTTGGCCTTTGCGTGAACCGTGAATGTTCATTGAGTTGTCCTTGCTTTGCTGAGCTGTATGCCACAATTGTCCCGATCGATTGGTAGATCAAACTAACCGTTGTTAGTTTCTAACGCCCCATGCGAATTTCTGGTATGGCGATCTAGCATTCGTGTGTATGTTAAAACGGAGCACTGTTATTGCAGCGCATTGTATTGTTTTGTCGTAAAATGAAATCCTTTGTGCATATCATAGTCCAGGCAGTCTCTTTGATAAATACCTTTCTTCTTTGAATGGTTCGGTGTAATGAAGTGAGGTCGCAATCGCTGTCTTCATTGTAGATACGAATTTTTCTTGAAAGAGATTCAGTTGGCCTTTGCATGAACCGTGAATGTTCTTAGCGTTGTTTTTGCTTCGCTGAGCGTAATGCCACAATTGTCCAATCGTTTGGTAGATCAAACTAACCGTTGTTAGTTCCTAACGACACATGCGAATTTCTGGTATGGCGATCTAAGCTTTCGTGTGTATGTTAAAACGGAGCACGGTTATTGCAGCGTATTGTATTGTTTTGTCGTAAAATGGAAATCCTTGGTTCATGTCATAGTCCAGGCAGTACCTTTGATAGATACCTCTCTTCTTTGAGTGGTACGGTGTAATGAAGTGAGGTCGCAATCGCTGTCTTCATTGTTTATACTAATTTTTCGTAAAAGAGATTTAGTTGTCCATTGCGATAACCGTGAATGTTTTTTAAGTTGTCCTTGCTTCGCTGAGCGTCACGCCACAATTGTCCCGATCGTTTGGTAGATAAAACTAACCGTTGTTAGTTTCTACCAACACATGCGAATTTCTGGTATCGCGATCTAAGCTTTCGTGTGTATGTTAAAACGGAGCACGGTTATTGCAGCGTATTGTATTGTTTTGTCGTAAAATGGAAATCCTTTGTGCATGTCATAGTCAAGGCAGTCCCTTTGATAGATACCTCTCTTCTTTGAGTGGTTCGATGTAAAGAAGTGAGGTTGCAATCGCTGTCTTCATTGTTGATACGAATTTTTGTTGAAAGAGATTCAGTTGGCGTCTGTGTGAACCGTGAATGTTTTTGAGTTGTCCTTGCTTCGCTGAGCGTCATGCCACAATTGTCCCGATCGTTTGGTAGATCAAAATAATCGTTGTTAGTTTGTAACGACACATGCGAATTTCTGGTATGGCGATCTAAGCTTTCGTGTGTATGTTAAAACGGAGCTCAGTTATTGCAGCGTATTGTATTGTTTTGTCGTAAAATGGAAATCCTTTGTGCATGTCAAAGTGCAGGCAGTCCCTTTGATAGATACCTCTCTTTTTTGAGTGGTTCGGTGTAATGATGTGAGGGTTAAATCGCAGTCTTCATTGTTGATACGAATTTTTCGTAAAAGAGATTCAGTTGTCCTTTGCGGGAACCGTCAATGTTCTTTGAGTTGTCCTTTGTGCATGTCATAGTGGAAATCCTTTGTGCATGTCATAGTCTAGGCAGTCCCTTTGACATCTCTTCTTTGAGTGGTTCGGTGTAATGAAGTGAGGTCGCAATCGAAGTGAGTGTCACTTAAGTAGCCAGCTTACTTTAATTGTAAAATTAATTGCAAAAAGTATGTTCTTTCAAAGATAGTTTTTAATTGAACGAAGCTAAGTTTGATGCACCTATGTAACCGATCTCCCTCGACAAGGATAAGTGAGCTTCAACTCGACAATAAGTGGCGCGATGATACGTGTGTTATAGTGTGAAAGCGATCCACGCTAAACCATGAATTGAATCTTTACACTATATGTGCCTTGAGCTGCGTATAGTTATTTTTTTTACTTTTAGTCGGATACTTTAAGACAACAATATTAGAAATCTTTTTTCAGATTTTATGGTTAGTCTCTTAATAATTATCAATATATTATTAATAAATACTTTTCATTCAATGCTAACGCCGTAGAAGTAAATAGTGCAGCAATACAATTTCTCACTCATGAGCATAGAAACACGTTTTTCAACGTCATTCGTCCGAAATGTTCCTTTAAGAAGGTAACATAAAATCCAGTATTGCGTCTTCAATTGCTAGTAAATGAAGGATCAAAGTAATTCGCCATCTTGATGTCATTTGGACCGCAGCGGCGTAGAAGACGACATCTCCGCACAAATCGATTGTAGCGCTTCGGTCGTTTGACATCTGACGACCGCTGAAAGAAAGAAAAGAAAGAAGAGAAAGAAGAGAAAGAAGAGAAATAAGAGAAAGAAAAAACAGAAAAGAATGAAGAAAAAAACAGAATCCTCAAAGATGCCTCGTTTGCTTCATCTGCAGAGCTAACATTCCTCTAATTTATACTCCGCTGTAGGTGTGAAGGTATTGTCTATATTCCCTTATTGCCAGTAGGGAGAAATTCTAATCGGAAATTCAACTCAACCAAAGAGTAAAATTAAATTCTGCGACAAAAGTAAACAACAAGATAAAATTTAAATTCCAGCTCATAAGAGATCAATTGAAAGTTGTCTATATTCGCAATGTAAATAACACGAAGTTTGGATTGAAAAAGTAGTAATAAAACAAAAAAATTTTGCTGAAAGCAATGACTCATCAGTTTTTCATCCCTGTGCTATTCTGTAATTTTTTTATAAAAATCATTAGAGTCGTGTAGTTCGGGTACAACCTGTAAGATGCGCACGAAACATGGTTTCTCGTCCGACAAGAAGCCAATATTTAAGACGTAGCGGGTTAGGTCAAAATATAAGGCCCATTTAACTTTAGAAACGACGCCATCCATCTTACAAGGACCATTTACATTATCTTCCTCGACTGCATGTAATGTTCGGATTTATATGAGGGCCTGACGATGGGACCTTTTCAGTATGTAAATTCCCATAACCATGACTCTCGAGAGAATATCACACGTCCCTCGTAACTGGCAAAAAGGCAGTTAACTTAGTTTATCTAAAGAGATTTTATTAAGGGATATAATTTCAAATTAGTTAATTTTTATTCTGAAATCAATTTTTTTGTAAAGTTTTCGTATACAAAAAAAAAAAAGTATGTTAAATGTTTTGCCTTGGGGTCTCTTGATGCTACGGATACTCTTTAAATACTCTGGATGCATTGGGATGCGGAAACTCATAGTTTAGTTAATCCTTTTAAAAAGAGTGAAATAAAATTAATAAAAAAATATATCTCGTTTCATTTTGTTTTTTTTATATTAATATCTTTCGAAATACTTTGGATTAAATTATATCAATATTCAATCATTTGAATTTCTTCATATCCAGTTAACCATACTTCGCAAATTAATTACGTTTTACCCCGTATTTCACTTGGGCCAGAATTTATGTTTAAAACTACTTGATTTAACAGCCAAAAAATGCATTAGAATAAAAAATGGAAACATCACATTCTACTACCCTTGATATACAAAGAAAAGAAATTTATAGACACATGTATTAAAATATGTAAAACCTTAAAATTATTTTTTTTTAGATTTTCGAAAAGAAAATTGAACCTACAAACAATAATTTTTTTTTCTAGGTTTAAATGTTAAAGTACGCGAACACAAAGAAACCAGCTATTTAAGTATAATATATTTAGTTCAAGAAATTAACTTATTAGGTTAGTTTTAAAAGTTTTTACGGTGATATTTTCAGGAATTTTAAATACACTTTGAGAAAAGAGGAAAGAATTCGTAGATAAATCATGACCAGGATACGAATTTTGTATCGAATGCACGGATGATTGACTATTTGAGACCTCGATACTTGAATTGTCAGTAAATTCGTATTTTATAGTCGCTTCAGTCAAGTATATTTTTAGATATGCGTGAAATATCGCCTTGTTATTTTATTTTTGGCAAATTAAAGAAAACTTATCTTGAATGCATATGCTATATTATTACAAACGTCTCCGTATTTGGGTGTTTGACAACACCACGAACATATTATATGAATGAAAAATAACAAACAATAAGAAAATTAGAGAAAAATGAAATAATGTAGTCAAATTATAGTAAATGAATTTATAAAAAAGAAAAAAAATGTGGCTGGAATGAGCAGTTCTGACGATGCGAAGGCACCAAATTAAAGAAAGAGTGGAGAGAGTAATATAATTGACTCCTAGCTCCTACCAACACTTCTACGAGTATTTCATGTTATAAATGCTGTGATGTGAAGAATTTATTATTATCCTTATACTCTTATAGGTTCTTCCTCAACAGAATTCCACAGTGCTTCATTTCCTATTTTTTCGGCCAGTATACCTTAGAGATTTTCCGTATGCATTTATTAACAAATATTATACTAACCTCATTTAGAACAATTAACAAAATTCGTAAGTTTTGGATCAATCCATGAAACAAAATAATTATATTTATATATAATGAATATATCGGTTGTATTTTAATTTAATATTTTTAAATTTGTATATTGTTGTGTTATTCGATTTTTTCTCATTCTTGTTTGTACCTTAAAATTACAACTTCTTGCAAAATGACTCTGAATCTGGAATGCTGGAATCTACTAGTTACAATAACGTTATGTTTAATTGTGTACGTGTTATCTCATCAACTTCTTCTCTTATTTTTATCCGTACTTTAATAATCATGTTTAATGTCTAATCAAAATGTTTATCTTCAAAAATATGAACAATCATGTTGATTCGTAAAAAGTGATATATAGAATGCTTCTGAATTACCTTGTTTTCCCCCTACTATTGAAATCAATGAATTCTACGTAATATTGATAATAACAAAAGAAAGAATACAACTCAATTGTATTTGGAAGCATATATAAAAGTGATATGTTCCTTTTGTTATATTTTCTGAGAACTAGAAACAAACTTTTTAGTAATGTTACTCTCTGAGCATATTGTTTCATATGTTGCACGATTACCACTCAACGTTGCATCTTGCATCAATACATGTCTTACAGACGTAATTTATTTATGTTTAAAATTATTAAATATTATTAAAAATTTGGAAACATTAGAATTAACATTTTGTGTTATTCATTCACTTTGTATCAAATTGCTTTCTATAATGCTTGATTTCCGATTGTCGTCTAAAAATAGTACAAAAGAGCTGAGTATCATTTGAAATTACAATAAACAACACACATTAATTAATGCCAATGAGCTTTGAATTCTTTGCGCCACTAAATGAAAATGAGTGATTATAAGAATATTTATTAGTAATTCCTGAATGAGTATCTCACGAAATTCATTCGATATCTTGCGATGATATTCAAATTCTGCGATTAAACAATATCGATTTTAAAGTAAGAAGAATTTTGTTGGAAGAAGTTAAAACATTTTCTCTCGTTACGATTTAATAGGGGTATGTTTGCTAGGACTAGTCTTCTATTGATCCGCCAAATATGAAAGTAGTTTCAAGTTGGCTTACGATTGGTCGACAGAAAGTGAGGAGCATTTTCCCCGTCGCAGAGGTATAGCTTTGCAAACCTAACAGATCCAAATCTCCTGCGCGCCGGACTTAGAATATTTTTGTGACCCCTTTTATTATTCCAGGAGGGTACATGCTCTTGTGCATTTCAATCGTCAATCGAGTTTTTGAACATTATTTGTACTATATTATTAACTGAAGGATAGAAACTAAATCATGTTTTTTCATCATTTTTATTCATATTGTTATTTTATAACAATTATAATAAAACTATGGAAACAATTATCCATCTTAGTGACTTGACTAATTTGCTGGTCCCATCTTAACCTCCTGCCAAAGACCTGACAGTGTGACGAGAAGAGGAATAAAGAAAAGCGCGGCATCTCAACAACTCTTCTGATACTTTCAGCTCCAGATGCGCTGGATAACGTAGTGAGGCTGACGTCTGCAAAACCGACGTGTCACCGACTCCTGATCGATATATGCGACGCGCACTGCAACGAAGTTTTTTGGTGTGGGAAACGCTTGACAGAGCAGAGTGAGTTCTGACTCCGTAGTTACAAGGCCATAACCACACTGAGGCAGTAAAAGAATAGGTATTCTCATGCCGCCATTTTCATCAAAAATCTGCTTATGCGAGTTGCGAGATTCATAAAATCGCTTGCAAATAAAGCAGCAGTTATTTTACCAAATATTAATGTGTTAGTGTATACATGCTTACAGTTTAAAATATTGCGATAATACGAACACTGTCCGGTTGACAAAATAAACGAAATAAATACAGACAAAATATACATTGTTATTTATTATTTACTCAAATAAGAAACAATAATTATACGATTATCACCCCAGCAATAAGGCAATATAGGAATATGAATTATAAGCCAAGTCAATTCCCTTGTAGTATTTGTAAATGGGAAATGTACCGTGCTATTGAAGCTTAACTACATGGAGCGATAGCAGTCGGGTGGTAGGCTATTGTTAGTAAGTGGACCGGTTAGCTGGGTTTAGCAACAACTTGGCTCACATAAAGGAGTTAGAAGTGATTAGTAATAGTTAGAATTATTATTTCTAGTAGGATATGGATAGAGGAAGGAAGGTTCGCTATTCAGTTGCTATATGAACTGGGACATTCATGTGAAAAGCTACAAATTACCTAAGCTTTCGTGTGTTTGTTAAAACGTAGCACGGTTATTGCAGCGTATTGTATTGTATTGTTTTGTCGTAGAATGGATATCTTCTGTGCATTTCATAGTCCTGGCAGTCCCTATGATGTTTCTTTGAGTGGTTCGGTGTAATGCAGTGAGAACACAATCGCTGTCTTCAGTGTTGATACGAAATTTTCTTGAAAGAGATTCAGTTGGCCTTTGCGTGAACCGTGAATGGTCTTTGAGTTGTCCTTGCTTTGCTGAGCGTCATGCCACAATTGTCCCCATAGTTTGATAGATCAAAGGATATACGCACCGTTGTTAGTTTCTAACAACACATGTCAATTTCTGGTATCGCGACGTAAGCTTTCGTGTGTATGTTAAAACGGAGCATATTTATTGCAGCGTATTGTATTGTATTGTTTTGTCGTAGAATGGAGATCCTCTGTGCATGTCATAGTCCTTACTGTCCCTTTGATGTTTCTTTGAGTGATTCGATGTAATGTAGTGAGAACACAATCGCTGTCTTCAGTGTTGATACGAAATTTTCTCGAAAGAGATTCAGTTGGGTTTTGCGTGAACCGTGAATGGTTTTTGAGTTGTCTTTGATTTGCTGAGCGTCATGCCACAATTGTCCCGATCGTTTGATAGATCAAAGGATATACGCACCGTTGTTAGTTTCTAACAACACATGCCAATTTCTGGTATCGCGACCAAAGCTTTCGTGTGTATGTTCAATCGGAGCACGGTTATGACAGCGTATTGTATTGTTTTGTCGTTGAATGGAGATCGGCTGTGCATGTCATAGTCCTGGCAGTCTTTTTGATAGATACCTTTCTTCTTTGAGTGGTTCGGTGTAATGAAGTGATGACACAATTGCAGTCTTCAGTGTTGATACAAAGTTTTGTGCAAAGAGAGCTTTGCGTCATGTTACAGCAGTCATGAGGTAACAATTGGAAGCAGCCTTAGGCATGATTTGGTAAACAGGAGGATTTAGTACTTCCATTCTCAGAGAACCAGTGTGAATTTTCAACAAAGTAAAGCAAAGAAAATATATTCTCACTTTTTTAAATTCTTTTAATCAATTGTAATTTGATGATTATTGATACGAGTTTAGATATTAAGTTAAACAGTTTTATTTCCACATTCTCAGTTATTATGTACTTTGTTATTATTTAAATTTCATGAGAATAGTGTTATTACTGTTTATGTATAAATACTCCGTGTCTATATAAACATTATTTGTATATAGACGCTCTTTAATCTATAAGCTCCATGCATCTTGAATCGATACTCTTATCCAAGATGCAAGTATCTTGCACATTCGATGACACAGAATCATTGAACACACTCCCCGTGTACGTTCCGTGATACAGAATCAATGAACGCACTCAATATGCACGTTCTGTGTACAGCTATATATACGGCTGCATTCAACGTCCCTTTATCCATTTCACAAGTATTCATTCTTCGTGTACGACGTTACTCCGCGAGTGCGTCGCCGTGTCGTGATGAAACTCTGTGACCTGATCTAGACTATCTATTGTGACGCTACCGTTTATGGACTCTCAACTTTATCGCCTTCAGGCAACTTATCGCCTTCAGGCAACTTATCGCCTTCAGGCAACTTATCGCCTTCAGGCAACGTATCGCCTTCAGGCAACGTATCGCCTTCAGGCAACGTATCGCCTTCAGGCAACGTATCGCCTTTAGGCAACGTATCGCCTTCAGGCAACGTATCGCCTTCAGGCAACGTATCGCCTTCAGGCAACGTATCGCCTTCAGGCAACGTATCGCCTTCAGGCAACGTATCGCCTTCAGGCAACGTATCGCCTTCAGGCAACGTATCGCCTTCAGGCAACGTATCGCCTTCAGGCAACGTATCGCCTTCAGGCAACGTATCGCCTTCAGGCAACGTATCGCCTTCAGGCAACGTATCGCCTTCAGGCAACGTATCGCCTTCAGGCAACGTATCGCCTTCAGGCAACGTATCGCCTTCAGGCAACGTATCGCCTTCAGGCAACGTATCGCCTTCAGGCAACGTATCGCCTTCAGGCAACGTATCGCCTTCAGGCAACGTATCGCCTTCAGGCAACGTATCGCCTTCAGGCAACGTATCGCCTTCAGGCAACGTATCGCCTTCAGGCAACGTATCGCCTTCAGGCAACGTATCGCATTCAGGCAACGTATCGCATTCAGGCAACGTATCGCCTTCAGGCAACTTATCGCCTTCAGGCAACTTAGCGCCTTCTGGCAACTTAGCGCCTTCAGGCAACTTAGCGCCTTAGGGCCATTATTCGCCTTAGGGCAACTTAGCGCCTCTAAGCCACCATTCGCCTTCGAGCAAAATAGGCCTTTCCGTTCTTCGTGCGATGAGCAATTACCAACGTATTATTCCTCGTATAGGGAGGACTACTCCGCGAGTGCGTCGCCGTGTTGTGTGACGTTACTCTCTACGCTGCGTGTGATACTATGAAACACATATGTTTCATTACTAACTTTTTGGTCAATGATTTCTTCTAAGAAATCATTTAACTGTTGTGCTATCTTTTATATAGTGCGACGCTCGCAGCGAAGCCACTTTGAAACATAGATGTTCACAAATATTCTCTAGTTACAGCCACATGCTCAACAAGCTACAAGGCTGAACTGGGACCAGTCTACATTCCGACAGAAGTCCTCGGTCAGTTATCCGTAGGCAGCCGCAACATCAGTACTGCAAGGAAACTATTCCAAGTACAAGTATAAATCTTCATAACGTACGACAAGGAAGCAATTCGAACGTAGAAGTGTTATTCCTCGCAAAGGGAGGAACACTTCGAGAACCTATATTGATGGATAGAAAATCCTGCATTTCTCTAAAGTCTTTAATAACCAAAAATTTAATTTAAACAGCAGGTAAATTTGTAATCAATCTATTAGTAGATGAATGAGGGGTGTTCTAAAAAACGTGAGACCTAGGGCTTTTTGTTTTTAGTGGAGATCTTCCGATCCCACTTCATCTTTGCTTATCACCACTTGTAAGTCTGTTTAAATTGGCAAAGGGGTACTAAAGGGGATATTCCATAAACTATTGTTTATGTTTCAATGTATTCAAACTTCGCAGATAGTGTTCTT
>NNCF01129466.1:52639-74439 GCA_002313205.1 Laupala kohalensis
TTGTAATAAATGTAAGTTTGTGAATCTGAAGCGTGTCTAAAAAAGAATCCTATTCATTTTTACCTTCTCCATGCTCGTTGAAACACACGAGTACCCCCTGTATACTGTCTATGATTACTACGAATGGCTATTCGTTTGTAACATTAGATCTCCATCAACATTTCTGCTTTAATAAATAGCATCAATTTTTATTTGTGTTGAGCAGGATTACTCAAATTTTTAAAACACAAAGCGATTATATTTTTATTGAAACGGGAATGCTTTGTTAAAAATCATCCATATAATTTGTTTCCAATTAGATGCCTTTTTGTTCCGATATGACGACAACTCGATTTTTAAAATTTATTCATATTTTAAAATATTTTATGAACAGTTCTAAAAAAACTTATGATACCGAACCGATATTTGTCTTGATTAGGCGAGGAATACTCCCGAAGAAAACCACGCCTAATTCGGCCACGTAGGGTTTGAACCCGCGCTCTACCGCTCAGCGGTATCATGGATACGAAGACGCTACCTCTCTCTCGGATTCTTCACACTGCATGGAATTAACCATGAGACACGCCTGTTCCATTTGACCGTTCTGTGTAGTTGAATCTGATGTTGGCTATATGTTAAGTAATTAACAATACCTTCTGCACTCAACGAGGAATTCAATATAAGCTTTAGTGTTCTTGTAACAGCTAGAAAAGTTTATCCATTTCTTCAAGGCTGTGTAGGGATGGGATTCATAGTAGAACCAAATGTAAATCAGGAATGAAGACGATGGGAGAGCGCTTCTTGATCCTGCGCGGTTGTTAGTTATGCATTGGGTCTGCGTGTATAAATTATAAGTTTACATTCTATCGAAATAAGTAGAATACTTGCTTTAATTAAGAAATTTTGAATACAAAAGCAAAAATACAAAATCTCTCGACGTTTTGACACCGTTTGGTTTCTTAAACGAGTGTAGAAATATATTACACAACATGTGATTTTATTGGTTTATTCTTGTCGAATTTAAATGTATTAATTAAACCAACAGACGCAATGTTAAGTATTGATATATGAATTATCCCCGTGATCCGTGATGATTTTTATTATTTAAAAAAATATAAATAGTTTGCTCTTTTTGAACAATTTGCTCTTAAGAACGTGGGAACTCGAAATTGTAAGATACATACGAATTATTGCAACTCACTAAAGGGGTTCTTTGAGCATCTGGTTAAAATGAAATGTGATTCTTCAAATTTTAGCTATATTTTGTAACTAATCGAGACGTCTGTCATTTTGTACCTAAACGAACTAATTAATCAGTTCTAATTAAACACTCGCGAAATGTAGGGTTAAGCGAAGTAATTCATATGTGACCTGCAATATGTATCTTACTCGTCTAACGTCATGCAATTAGTGAATGAGGGAGATATAAGATTTTGAATGTAAAAATGTATCTCATTGGAAACACTCTGGAAAACCTTACACCTAACATAAACTGTCTTCCTGGCACCATCTTTACTTTGTATGTCTGATATTCCACTTTCATGTGACCGCGGTCTGTGCGCCCGAAATTCGACTAGCATTTTTTGCATTAAATTAAAAACATATTGACATTATATTAGTATTATAACCCGCAGCTATCTCTTTATCTTATCTAGGAACTGTTGCTGGAATTTTTGAATCCGCCTCTCCCTTAGGGCCCTTGATCGGAATTGATGGGATGGTCCCTTGCTTGCTTTCGGAGAGTAAATTAGTTTATTGTCCCCACGTGGTCATACGCAGTTTGTACTGTTTTTTGACAATAAATTTATTATTATTGTTATTATTACGTAAAAAGTGTTCCTTTACCTTAGTGTTACTTCTGTGATTGTAAATGTGTAAAAAGTCGAGATCAGAATTTGTTTTACACGCACGTTTACCTGTGGGAGATAGAGTTTAAAAATTTATTCCTTTTATAATTCCACATCTTCAACTACGTTGCTTTGTGGAATTACCTCTTTCACATTTCACTTCTCTTAATTCTCTTACACTGCTGGAGGCGCCCAACTCTACCGTATCACATTCTTGAGAGCATCTCGCAGCGCTCTTAACTCTATAGTGTAATTTTCGAAATTAGAGAGGTCGTTATTCATACCTATCAGTTTAGTATTTTCAGTCATAGCATATCGTACTTTCCTGTTTTTAGTTGCAGACTGTAGTCTAGTCTTTCTTCGTCGTATAATGTGCAGTCCCACAACACACGTGCCCCAGTTTCTCAAGAGAGAAGATGATAGGATGGTAGACTCGATGGATAGTATCGGATAAAGGACGATTCACATATTCATACCTAAAGCGGGTGACATTTGTGAGGAAGGCGAACAATTGGTTCCAATCAACGAGAACACTGAATGAGTTTATGATGGGTCATGAAGATTTCGAAGTGTATTTACGAAAAATTGAAGAAATAGAGGATGAGCAGTGTCAATGTTGAAACAATAAGGAAACTCCAGAACATAGTGTTCCCAATGTCTGCGGGACTTCCCAATGTATGGTTATGAACGAAAATCATACATCAACTAATTCACGGAGGTAGGATTGTTGAATGTACGAGTTAATGCAACGTTAATGGAGACAGAGAAGAAATATGAATTGTTTGGAGAATATGTTAATAAGTTAGGAGGGATACAACAAACATTACGGCAATAGGCAAACACCACATTAAAATTGAATAGAACAAGAAGAGACGGAAGAAAAGAATTGCAGACGTAGAGGATGAGCGCTCGCGTTCTCGCTGCGGGGAAGGGCAATACGTTAAAGCGGTAAAGTTGCGCAATTATATGAATAAAAGAAGACATTAACAGAGGACCTTGTATTGCACATGCTGCGAAGACGAGGACACTTTGGTCGAAAGAAAGGGAAAACATTTATCCACTTGGCCATGTAATTCATTCGAAAAAGTTAAAGATTTTTAACATTCTCGTTATCGTCTACTAATATTCTGAAATCAGTCGCTGTTTTGAAAAGCCCCCACGTCGCATCGTGACCGGAAACTCACGGATCGAGATGATGCGAACAGACGATGTCGTGAAATCGCGCCCCAGATGTTCCACCGTCGACTTCCGTAAGTTCCCTTAGGGTCAGCGGTTACGAATGTGAAAAGGACTTGACAGCCACAACAGAACCAAGTAGACGTCCAGAGAATGAGCATTCTGTGCCCTCATTTCGAGAGGCTGTACATAGTGGTGTTACCGACGGTGGTGGTCTAATGGCTGCATCCTCGCTACCATGATAACGCTGAGTGTTAGCGGTTCGAGTCTGCTGGGCCGAACCATGCAAGGGTTTTAGCTGGGGTTTTCCTCACATTCACGCAAATGTCAGTTCGGTACCAGAAGTTTCCTGGCAACGCAATATTTCTCCTTGGCAATTCCCTATTCCAAGGCATAATTAGGTCGAAGAACCTCATTGCTTGAACGTCGCATAAAAAATGAAATTAAAAAAATTGTTTTCGCCAAAGATAGAATAAGAGTCACTCAAGTAGCCAGCCTACTTTAATTGTAAAGTAATTGCAAAAAGAATGTTGAATGTTCTTTCTAGGTTAGTTTTTGCGGGAACCGTGAATGTTCTTTGAGTTGTCCTTTGTGCATGTCATAGTGGAAATCCTTTGTGCATGTCATAGTCTAGGCAGTCCCTTTGACATCTCTTCTTTGAGTGGTTCGGTGTAATGAAGTGAGGTCGCAATCGAAGTGAGTGTCACTTAAGTAGCCAGCTTACTTTAATTGTAAAATTAATTGCAAAAAGTATGTTCTTTCAAAGATAGTTTTTAATTGAACGAAGCTAAGTTTGATGCACCTATGTAACCGATCTCCCTCGACAAGGATAAGTGAGCTTCAACTCGACAATAAGTGGCGCGATGATACGTGTGTTATAGTGTGAAAGCGATCCACGCTAAACCATGAATTGAATCTTTACACTATATGTGCCTTGAGCTGCGTATAGTTATTTTTTTTACTTTTTGTCGGTTACTTTAAGACAAGAAGATTAGAAATCTTTTTTCAGATTATATTGTTAGTCACTAAATAATTATAAATAAAGTATTAATAAATATTTTTCATTCAATGCAAACGCTGAAGAAGTAAATAGTGCAGCAATACAATTTCTCATTCATGAGCTGAGATACACGTTTTTTAACGCCATTCCTCCGAAATGTTCCCTTAAGAAGTGAACATAAAATCCAGTATTTCGTCTTCAATTGCTAGTAAATGAAAAATCACAGTAATTCGTCATCTTGATGTCATTTTAACCGCAAGGGCGTCGAAGACGACATCTCCGCACAAATCGATTGTAGCGCTTCGGTCGTTTGACATCTGACGACCACTGAAAGAAAGAAAAGAAAGAAGAGAAAGAAGAGAAAGAAGAGAAATAAGAGAAAGAAAAAACAGAAAAGAATGAAGAAAAAAACAGAATCCCCAAAGATGCCTCGTTTGCTTCATCTGCAGAGCTAACATTCCTCTAATTTATACTCCGCTGTAGGTGTGAAGGTATTGTCTATATTCCCTTATTGCCAGTAGGGAGAAATTCTAATCGGAAATTCAACTCAACCAAAGAGTAAAATTAAATTCTGCGACAAAAGTAAACAACAAGATAAAATTTAAATTCCAGCTCATAAGAGATCAATTGAAAGTTGTCTATATTCGCAATGTAAATAACACGAAGTTTGGATTGAAAAAGTAGTAATAAAACAAAAAAATTTTGCTGAAAGCAATGACTCATCAGTTTTTCATCCCTGTGCTATTCTGTAATTTTTTTATAAAAATCATTAGAGTCGTGTAGTTCGGGTACAACCTGTAAGATGCGCACGAAACATGGTTTCTCGTCCGACAAGAAGCCAATATTTAAGACGTAGCGGGTTAGGTCAAAATATAAGGCCCATTTAACTTTAGAAACGACGCCATCCATCTTACAAGGACCATTTACATTATCTTCCTCGACTGCATGTAATGTTCGGATTTATATGAGGGCCTGACGATGGGACCTTTTCAGTATGTAAATTCCCATAACCATGACTCTCGAGAGAATATCACACGTCCCTCGTAACTGGCAAAAAGGCAGTTAACTTAGTTTATCTAAAGAGATTTTATTAAGGGATATAATTTCAAATTAGTTAATTTTTATTCTGAAATCAATTTTTTTGTAAAGTTTTCGTATACAAAAAAAAAAAAGTATGTTAAATGTTTTGCCTTGGGGTCTCTTGATGCTACGGATACTCTTTAAATACTCTGGATGCATTGGGATACGGAAACTCATAGTTTAGTTAATCCTTTTAAAAAGAGTGAAATAAAATTAATAAAAAAATATATCTCGTTTCATTTTGTTTTTTTTAATATTAATATCTTTCGAAATACTTGGTATTAAATTATATCAATATTCAATCATTTGAATTTCTTCATATCCAGTTAACCATACTTCGCAAATTAATTACGTTTTACCCCGTATTTCACTTGGGCCAGAATTTATGTTTAAAACTACTTGATTTAACAGCCAAAAAATGCATTAGAATAAAAAATGGAAACATCACATTCTACTACCCTTGATATACAAAGAAAAGAAATTTATAGACACATGTATTAAAATATGTAAAACCTTAAAATTATTTTTTTTTAGATTTTCGAAAAGAAAATTGAACCTACAAACAATAATTTTTTTTTCTAGGTTTAAATGTTAAAGTACGCGAACACAAAGAAACCAGCTATTTAAGTATAATATATTTAGTTCAAGAAATTAACTTATTAGGTTAGTTTTAAAAGTTTGTTACGGTGATATTTTCAGGAATTTTAAATACACTTTGAGAAAAGAGGAAAGAATTCGTAGATAAATCATGACCAGGATACGAATTTTGTATCGAATGCACGGATGATTGACTATTTGAGACCTCGATACTTGAATTGTCAGTAAATTCGTATTTTATAGTCGCTTCAGTCAAGTATATTTTTAGATATGCGTGAAATATCGCCTTGTTATTTTATTTTTGGCAAATTAAAGAAAACTTATCTTGAATGCATATGCTATATTATTACAAACGTCTCCGTATTTGGGTGTTTGACAACACCACGAACATATTATATGAATGAAAAATAACAAACAATAAGAAAATTAGAGAAAAATGAAATAATGTAGTCAAATTATAGTAAATGAATTTATAAAAAAGAAAAAAAATGTGGCTGGAATGAGCAGTTCTGACGATGCGAAGGCACCAAATTAAAGAAAGAGTGGAGAGAGTAATATAATTGACTCCTAGCTCCTACCAACACTTCTACGAGTATTTCATGTTATATATGCTGTGATGTGAAGAATTTATTATTATCCTTATCATCGTGATCCAAACTCTTATGCGTGTTGCGAGTTTCATGATATCGCTTGCAAATAAAGCAGCAGTTATTTTACCAAATAATAATGTTTTAGTTTATACATGCTTACAGTTTAAAATATTGCAATAATACGAACACTGTCCGGTTGACAAAATAAACGAAATAAATACAGCAAAAATATTCTTTGTTATTTATTATTTACTCAAATAAGAAACAATAATTATACGATTATCACCCCAGCAATAAGGCAATATAAGAATATGAATTATAAGCCAAGTAAATTCCATTGTAGTATTTGTAAATGGGAAATGTAGCGTGCTATTGAAGCTTAACTACATGGAGCGATAAGAGTCGGGTGGTAGGCTATTGTTAGTAAGTGGACCGGTTAGCTGGGTTTAGCAACAACTTGGCTCACGTAAAGGAGTTAGTAGAAGTGGTTAGTAATAGTTAGAGTTATTATTTCTAGTAGGATATGGATAGAGGAAGGAAGGTTCGCTTTTCAGTTGCTATTTGAACTGAGTCATTAATGTGGAAAGCTACAAATTTTTCTGGTCCAACCGGGATTTGAACCCGGATGACTTGGGGAAGAGCAAGAACGCTTCCACCTGAACCAGAGGGACAAGTCAATTAGAGACAATATTTGTTATTAACTCAATATTTCGTATAAAAAACTGCTTTCTTCTGTAAATAAAATCCGAAGTAATGTGTTCGTGGAACATGCGACATGCATAAACCGAGTTTGGACGAAAATGGCGCATGCGAATAGGTATTTTCATAGTGCCTTGAGCAATTGAATTAGAATTTCGTGGTGATGTCACAGCAGGCAGATAAGCCTGGAAATAATCGTCGCTCGGCTTTCGTCGGTGCATTATTTTGTGTTAGATATCGTGTAGCGTCAGCTGAATCTTGTGTTGTGATTATTTCGTTTAGTCATTCATACTGATATATTATAATCCCATGTAACTACTGTGTAATAACCATATAATTTTTTCTGCAGGGGAGATGATCCGAAGTAGCCTGTGTTAGTGTTTTCACATTCCCCAAGGACGATGAACTAAGAGCAGAATTGGATGAGAAGAATTCATCATGATTTTCTTCCACCGAAATTAGGGTAAGTATTTCAGTACTTAATGGTCTATATTGTATTGTTTGATGAATTTTCTTTTATTTGTTTACTGGTTAAATAGACATTACAACAATGAAATAATTGGATACATAATCTCCTTACTATCTGTATGTACAACTTGAAGAAAGTGTCCTCCACGTGGTCATACGCAGATTGTAACGGTTTTTTGACAATAAAGTTTATTTTCTATTATTTGTAGACACACTATTCCTCATAGGTGTTTGGCCGCACGTCACAATCTGAATGTTATGGCCTTGGAGCACGGCCAGTTGACGGTCGCCTTCGTTACAAAAAGAGGCTGGCGTTACACTTAAAATAGAAGTTTATATTTATAGTCTGCCCGGTGAAAGAATAGATTAATTTTTTTAAATAAATTTTTTATTGTCAAAAAAGGAGTATAAACTGCGTATGACCACATGGAGGACAGTAAACTAACTAACGAGATACAACCAATGGAGAGAAAGCGTGGCGTTATCATGTCAGCTGGGTGGAGGTCAACCATAGCTCAACCCATTCTAGACAGCATGGAAAAGCACCCAGACAAGGGCTGGAAAAGCTATGCTATGGAAAGAAAGTCTCGACTTTCACATGATTTTTGGGTTCCTTCCTCATTACTATTCTTTCGCCGCGAGTAATTTAGTTACATTAATGATTGATATACATAAATACTTCTTCTTATAATGCGAGACAAATTTTAATTTTCGAAAGAGATGAAAGTAAAAGCATCACCAACCGGAAAGAAATGAACAATACACGCCTGAAGGAAATACAAGACTAGTTTTCGTGTACTTCGGAACCGAATTATTATCTTGATTACTTTAAAAATACTATGAATAAATTTTTAAATGAGCATTGTGTAGATTTACGGCAAAGATATAGTCAACTGTATTTCTTCATTTTCCTCGTTGGTACTAACGAGAACGCAGCTTGATTTATTGTTGGCCAACTTCTTTCTAGGTTCAAGTTATTTTTTTCACTGTTCCAAAAATGTCTGTAATCAAATTTTGTAATACTAGTGTAATACTAGCTCCTTCAACTACTCATACATATCTGTTGCGTGAAGCATAGTCATATGTACAAACATTCCTCTCTTTGTTGAGAATTTATTTCCCACCATTCTTTTCCATCATGGATGCACAAAATTGAATAATTTTCTTGATCTTTTTACCTTAAACGAGTAATCTACATAATGTGTAATATTTGAATGACTGGGTTCATTTCTCGGGTGGTAATAGGGCGTATTTGAAACAAAATGGACACATGAAATTTTATCAATCATAAAAGATATTGTAGAACGTAAAACCTGTAATAACTAGGCAAAAACATACATTTTCACAACCTCCAAAAATTCGTAACACGCATCTTCAGCGTTTCAAAAAGGAGTCGCCAACTATTTCAACTACACAATGACTTTGCGTTAGTATTTCCGTCCGCACCATTGGCAGATTATTTTTCCGTTACCTCGAAGGAGATTAAAATGGAAAGTAAGTGCACTGAATGAATAATAATGTAGAACTACTCCGAAATAAAATGAATCAATCTCTGCACGAGATCTTTGAACATTTATTCAACTAATATTTTACATTTACCTAAGGTAAGTAGAATGGTATGGTTTCGGGGGAGAGTTGAAGAAACATACTTTGCGAAATTATTTTCACGAGAAACATTAAATCCACCTGTGCCGTAGGGCCCTTGGTCGGAATTGATGGGATGGTTCCTTGTTTGTTTCCGGAAAGTAAGTTAGTTTATTTTCATTCACGCGGTCATACGCAGTTCGCAACTGGTTTCTTGACAATACACGCATTACTACTTTGCGAAAAAAGTGTACGACGCGTAGTTTGTATCGTGTGAACAAAGAGGTTTGATTCTACTCCGCATTCGCACTCGTCCCGTGGCGTCGTCGTGAGAAGGCTGAGAGCTGAGTGGGAGGTGCGTCGGCGCGCCGCACCGCACGCGTCCGGCGGTGGTCCTCCGAGCCGCGCCGCCGCAGTCGCTCGGCGTCCGTCGTCGTCGCCGTCGTCGCTTCCTCCGAGACGCGTGACCGTATTTCGACGTCGCTCGCACGCCTCGCGCCATGCTCCTACGTCCTCGCTTCGCAGCCAAGTAGCCGTTCGCGCGATCGCCATGGACGTCGTGGCCAACGTGAGCGACGCGACCGCCGTCGTGTTGGGGTGCTGCGTGGCCGACGAGTGCGAGTCGTTGCCGGTGGGCAACAACGCGTCGCCGACGTGCGAACACGCGCCCGTCCTCACGCACGCGGTGGCCACGCGCGCCGCCGTGTTGGCGACAATGTGCGTCCTGTCGCTGGTGGCCAACGTCGCCACCATCGCCAGCATCCGTCGCGGGCGACGCGAACGCCGCTGTCACTCGTCTGTCCACGGCGTGAACGCACTCATCATGCAGCTGTTGGTGGCCGACCTCCTCGTCACCGTCTTCTGCATCGGCGGAGAAGCCGCGTGGAGTTACAGCGTGGCGTGGTTGGCGGGAAACGCCATGTGCAAAGTGTTTAAATTCTCACAAATGTTTTCCTTGTATTTGTCCACTTTCGTGTTGGTGCTGATCGGCGTGGACCGCTTCGTGGTGGTGCGGTATCCCATGAAGAAGCTGTCCGCTGCCAACAGGCTCAACAAACTCATCGCGTTCGTCTGGTTGCTGAGTCTTATCCTCAGTATTCCTCAGGCAAGTTCCTTATGTTGAGGGAGGCAAATATACGCCCAGAGCTCTGCGACCAGTGTTGATCTACTGTGCTTCCTTTTCTTTAAGATTCTAAAAGTCTTGCAGTCGTTACTCAGATTGCAAGGTTCTTGACAGACACTTCCTGGTATTTGCGTGAATTCACGTTTTAAGATTATGAGTGCTTCGCAGAACAGGTGTAGTTGTTCCACTTGCTTCTTGGCATCTCCTGCACTAGGGATTCGTTCTCCGGCCTATTTTGTGAAGATGTTCTCTTAATTGACGTTGCCCAATTGTCCCGTAAATGTGTTTCCTCTCGTGTTAAGCAGTTCTATAAAGTTCCTTGTCTATTGGCTCTATCTATTCTCTAGGTTCAAACGGGATTGTGATTACGTTTTAAGACGTAAAAAGAGAAGATACAATGCAAATGCGAGCACTTTCTCGGAGGTGATGCTTAATTTTGTTCTCCTAGGATCAGTTTGGCGCAAGGGAGAAATTGGTGGTTGCTAAAAATTTGGAGTGAGTGGATATCTCGTATATCTCACAATTTGCGGAATGTTATCTGATGAGAGACATACAAGAACCACACGTTTAGCTTCTAGCAAATAACACTTCCTAGCATGAGATGTATCTATGCGCTGATTCCGGAAATCTACTTTGTTTTTATCTATGGTTTGATAACGAAATAAATATTATAGTATAGTTTTATTTATTGTTTATTGTTTGATGTTCTAGAATATTCAATAACAAATAAAACTAATCACAAGTGGATGTTCTTTGTCATCCTTACTAATAAAGTAAATATAAAAGTGCACTCACGTGTTTCGCGAGAAATCAAGTCATAGAAGTGAATTAATGTAGATGAAATTCGACAAAGTGGACACAGTAAGGTTCACGGGGTTGGATACACAATCTTTATTTAAACACTCCGCGCATTTTTACTTTCTTTTTATTGAAATTCGAGGAATGAAGAGACACATTTAGTCGGCGCATAGTTTTATTTTCTATAAGCCGTGTAAGGGGCTTCGATTTTCATACACCATTGGGAACATATTCTTAGTGCTTCGGTTTTCATGTAAAATTTCACTAGCGCAGTATTTGTAAATTTTCAAAGAATGTCACTAGGCAAAATGTACACCGTACCAAGTTCCACTATCACACCTCCTTCAAATGAGATAAGTCCTAGCGCTCGTAGGCAATGCTCACTGTTGCGTATACATGTATTACGAATAATGAACCGTACTTATGCATAATCGTCGCATGTTTATTGATCGCTTTGTTGCCTAGATAGAAAATAGATAAAAATTTCTGATTGTACGTATTCTGCACTGTGTATTATTTCATCACATATGATTAGTGATTTAGGGAGAATGCTTGTACAACCACAAAATCAAAACAAAAGGAAAGCCGCGTGTATTAACCTAGTTGCAAATAATAAAAATAATTTATTGTGTACCAATCAGTGTTGGCTCAAAGTAACACTGAATTTTTATTAATTATTTTGAATACTATTGCAGTGCTGACATTACCTTGACTATTTGATGGTGATCCTTCATATAACTGGGATTATAATTTTCAATTCAGACTTTATGTTAAACTTGGTTAGACTAATAATATAAAAGAAATTGTTGTTCTCAGAACGTTGCACGCAAATATAAAATCTTAAAGGAGTAAGTTTTAGACTCATTTCCAAAACATCGCAATGATAGGTGTCTTGTAACTAGTAACCAGAGATCTCTTCACAAGATACTCGAGTGGTGAAAAGATTAAGCTCCTGATATTCAGTAAATATAAATAGAACTAAAAAGCTTTGACAAAGACAATCGCATTTTAATTTTTTTTTAAATATATGTAAAATAACATTTCTTTTAAATTGCAGTTCTGAAGTGAAGAACGCCACGTTTTGTATACCTTGGTATTCAATTAATTTTGAGAATTTAGACTCCGCACTGTTCTTCTTCCTGAACTTGCATTTTGTTTAAAAGTAAAGAGCAATTTACTCAAACAAATTTTATGAATTTCAATTATTTACCAATCACCTATGTTGATGGACGTATTCTGATGTAGATATAACTTCATCCATATATCATAAATCTCTATTAATTTATATTATAAAAGTAAATTTTATACGTAATATATCATATAACTTTAAACGGCATTTTCTTAATTTTATTTCATGAATACTATACTTACTGTGGTCTAATAGTGCTAGCGCATTATTCTTCGTACCGAAAAGTTAATGTTGTTTATATATTTTTCTTTTCATACTTGAAAATTGATTGTGTAACACATTAATTGTTCTAAAATATTTATTTTGTGTACTAGATATACTTTGTCACAGTCTATCCATCTCCCATTTTAATTTTTTAAAGTCAAATGTTGAAATTGTCGAATTATTTTAGCCCCTGTCATATGACAATTGAATTGCATGTAACGGGAGGAGTCATAAAGTAACATAGGGTTTTCCGAGTTGATTATTGATTCTAAAAAGCTTAGATTCATTATCATCGTATTGTTTTGTGTTTTCTGACATTTATTTGAATCTTAAAGTCTTTTATTATCAAATGATTTGGGACACGCGACGATTCATCAGTCATACTAACATCTCTGTGAGATCTTTGTGTCGTAAATTGCACATACAAATGTTGTTCCGAATTAAATTTTTAAGGAAAGAAATATAAAATACTTAATCATATTCACTGAACTTTCGGCCAGGTGAAAATGGCGACGAGCCGGTAATGGGACCCTTATCACAAATCTTCTCCACGTGTCGGTACAGGGAAGAAATATATGCATAATCATTTACATTATACATCCGTGAATAGCTTCACCTGGGTGTCAGTTTTTGAATTCACTACAACTCCAGTTCCGTGGGCTTCATCATCTGTCAAGTGAATAATAAATCAAATAGTACTGTACGTAGTTGGGATGTAAAATTACGATGATAATTATTTTTGTAATGATACCTCATTTGAGGCGACTGATGAGGAATGACGAAAGAAAAATGAAAATTCAAAAAATATTTCCGTAAAGAAATAAGTTGTAGTGAATAAATCATTTGACGAATAGCAGTAATTAACTCATCTGTAATAAAAGACCGTACAAGTCAAAAACGTTAACCTCATAGTTATTTGTTTATGATTGTGCGCCAAAAATGTTCTCAGTTTCTACAAATACACATTTATAAAATCTTAGAATGTATTGTACTTATACATTAAACAGCAAGTATAACACTTTGTGGCACAACAATAACAATATTAAATCTGCCACTGTCCCTTGATCGGAATTGCTTGCTTCCAGGGAGTAACTTAGCTTACTGCCCCGTACGTGGTCATGTGCAGATTGCAACTTTTTTGTTTTTGTTTTTACAAAATAAACAAAAATATCTTTAAGCCCGTTGCTTGATTTCTTTCCCAAATTGTCACATAAGCTTCGAATTTTCGTTGTCTAGGATCGACTCTAGTCCCACTTAGACTTAACGAGCTTCCACTGTACTTGATTAGCGGAAGTAGCAAGATAGGAATCATGAAACGTATATGGAGTACTGAATGAGCCATTTGCCAAACTTCGTAAATCTTCGGGATCCAAGGTTACGTGACGATATTCCGAGCTCCGATCCCAATATGTTACGCGTGCGCTGACACTGGTTTGGACACTTGGCAGAAGACCAATATCCTGTTCCCTCCAAACCGGTGGGGGATTTTATAGCGAACCCAATCCGATGACGCGACGTCCATGTCGCTCTCTCTCTCCTATAAAGAGATCTAGGTACAGTAAATAAATTTGTATTACAAGATAATTGTATACTCTCACATAATGCATAATACGACGAGATGCCTCGCATGCAAAATTTCTATTTGAATTAATCGCATTGTAATATGTGCGTGGTACATAAGCAGAGTAACAGCGTTCCAGAAAGATGAATTATTAAAAAAATCGAAATTTCATGAGTAACGAAACATTTAAGTGAATATTTTACTCAAATTACGAGCGCAACTAATCGATGAGCGGTAGAACTTGAGTTGAATAATAGTGAAACACGAGGTTATAGAGGTTTGAAGAAAAGCTGTTCGGGTTAAATTAAAAATTAAATTGAAGGTAGTTCTCCCAGGTAATGTTATTTTATTTTCGTCGTTAAATAGTTGAACTAACTTTATGTGAAATTACTTTGCACATTAATTTTAAAAATAATAGTAATTGCTAATAATCTATTTTTTAACAAATAGTTACTTATAAAAGAAATGGGAACTATGTACTCACTTGATTCTGTTCGTAAGCAGCGTGACCCGTCATTGCAATTATTTGCCTATTCCTTTGCTGATTTCCACGTACAAACAACTGCGCTTAATTTCGTGTGTACAAATTCAGTTACATTTCTAAGTTAGGTAAATGAAACACTTTTTGACTTTGAATTATAACATATGATTTGTTAATCAATAATTATATAACTTTATTTTTGACAAAACTAAGACCAAAACATGATCTTCCGCTAAACGTTTTGAGATAAGGCATTGAAGTACAAAGAAAAATTAATGGGAACACTATGTATTATTTTTGCTTTGGGGAAACCAAGGACTATATCGGTATTGTATCTGGAACCAAGCCTGGAGCAATATTGGATAACCCAGCAAAAATAACTAATTAGAATTTTGTATCAAAGCTGAAATTACAGTTTTAATATATTAAAAAATTTTGAGTAATACGTCAATACAGAGAATTAAAATAACATTTAATATACTTTTAAATATACATCGAGTAGGAAAATGAGTCTTAAACAAAAAGGAAATGAATTAGGAGTAAAATGAAAAACGAGTAAATTAGTTTATTTTCTTCCACGTGGTCATACACAGTTTCTAACTGTTTTCTGACAGTAAATTTATCCATATCAAAACAACTGAAGGGTTTTCACAACACGCTTTTGGTCATTTCCGCGTAGTGTTTTCACAATATCAGAAGAATTTAGGCGATTAAACCAGTTATTGGTGATATTAGTAGGTAAATCCCTTTTACTTCTATTATTTCAAATCCGTTGCTCTTGCATTTTAACAAAGTATGTATCCCATCAGGCGAACTGTTCTAGATTGGAGGCTTCACTAAGAGTATTTTAAAACCAGTAAACTATCTTATGTGCTCTCGCTCAAACTTTTTCATTGGAAATTCCGAATGTGTTATAATTGCATATGAATTAAATTTGCAAGTTAAACCCGTGGTGTTGTTGCCAAAACACTACATTCTATTGTTTTACTTAATATTCATATAACAAATCTGTTTATCACAAGTTGTTGAAACAATCTCAGTTTGCTAATACTCCAGGAAAATCGCCGTATCGACGAATAATCTGCTCGGGGAAAATTTGCAAACGCAAACCACGCCCAAAAACCTTTCATGCATTCTCTATGTGTTAAGCAAGTTTGTTTTGTATTTCAAACAAAACTGAAGTATGTAAAGATATGGAGTTGCCGTGTTTGTTAGAAACACAATCCTCTGCTCACCTGTTCTCCTACAAATTCAAATTCAGGATATAGCAGTCAAAATTCAGAGCGTGCCAGCTATGACCGTGTGTTTAATCTATCTTCCTTCGGCACGAGATTTCTCGGAGACTTCCCTCAGGGATTTAATTCACCAGCTGCCTCGACCATTTCTCCTTCTTGGAGATTTCAACGCCCACAGTGTGCTGCGGGACTCGTCGAGCGATTGTCGCAGGGGTCGACTGCTGAATAGTCTGTTTGAGCGAGAAGATTTATGCATACGTTATGATTTATGTTTACGTTACGGAATTACCTTATGGGGTAATTTCGGTCAGAGTATTCAAACTTTCAGAATTCAGAAGAGAACAGTTCGGATAATTTGTAAATCTCACCCCCGAAACTCTTGTAAACCTTCATTCAAGGAATTAAATATCTTAACACTTCCCTGCATTTATATTTATGACACGGTCGTGTTTGTTAAGAACGAATTACTGAAGCACCACCCTTGCTTTATACGAAACAGTCTCCTTCACGAACACAATACTCGCAATAGTAGTAATATTCATCGTCCTAGAGTGTCAACCACTCTTTGCCAAAAAGGACCTTATCATTCGGGAATCGTTCTATATAATTCCCTGCCCAAGAATATAAAAGATATTATGAAATTGAATATCTTCAAATCCGCGGTTAAAAACTACCTCCTGCACCAGTGCTTCTACACTGTAAAAGAATTTATTGATTTTAATAAAAGTTAAATTCGTCTTGTACTTTATCACGCCATTGCTGTAGTACTTTTTAAACAACTTATAACAATTTCAAAAACTATTTTCTTGCATGATTGTGTTGTCTTATGGCTCATATTAATTTAGTTTTATGTGTACTCAACTTTGGCACGGTTGTGTACATAAATTCTGTAGCCCCATCCTGGCCCGGGTTTTTCTCCGTTTTTCCTTCGGGTAGAGGCGGATTTCTTATACAGGTTCTCTAGGCTTTGTCTAGGGGCGTGTTTATTGTAACAATAAATCGTGAATTTAGTGTTATTTCAATTCTTATGATTTTTAAACACTATACTCAGAATAATCTATAGTTCGATAATAACTTGCACATGTAATTTTTTGCATAAAATTACAAACATATTGACTTTATATTAGTATTATAACTCGCAGCTAACTTTTTATCTTATCTAGGAACTTATGCTGAATTTTTTTGAATCCGCCTCTGCCGTAGCCCTTGATCGGAATTGATGGGATCGGAATTGATGCGAAGAGCATTGAGGAAATTTAAGGCTAGTCCATCTCCGGAAAACCTCGCCGCATATCGGATTGCTAGAGCAGAAATATCAAATAATACAGATCTACCTCCTGGAAAGAGTTTCTAAGCACCATTAAGAGAACAATATCGTCCACTAAAGTATGGGAGTCAATCCGAAAGATATCTGGAATGTATTCTCGAGTCCCAATATCTAGACTCAATTATCAGGGTCAGGTTCTCACCAACAGAAATGGCAACAGTGATGGCTGAATATTTTTCTGACCTAACATCTACAGCAAACTGCGATCCTGATTTCGCGAGAAAAAGGGAAATAGCAGAGAGCACATCTTTTTTTACTTACGTTCCACCAACTGATACAAATTAAATCATGTTTCTTCTTTGTTATTAATCATTTATTGTGTTAAAAATAGAATAATAATAAAAAACAATTATACATCTCGATGTTTTGACTAACTTGGAGTGCTGGTCCCACCTTAATGGACAGAACGTCAAACATCTGTTGTAATTTGTTGTTATTGAACTTAGAATAGCTATATCACTTTCTTATTTCCCTTAATGCAGTGCTTTAGACCCCTCTTTGTCTTGCATTATTTACTCTGTCTTTAGGTCATTATCTCTACTTCAGAAGATATTTCTGGACATGTGTGACTTCATTATTTTTTCTTCTTATTGATGTGTTCTATCATCACTTCAATTTTTTACGGAGAGTTCTGGAACATTCTGAATTAAAAGTTAAAACTTGACGAAGCTGCGAGATAATATATGTAGACTTTGGTCACTGTATACATTCTATTACTGTGATTAGGATATTTTAATAATAATCCTGACTTGGTCAAAATTACTTGATGTGTTGATTCACTACGTCTCCAGACGATAGTAGTTGTGGGCTCAAATATATTGGACTTCATGAAATGTTGTGTTAGTACGATTGAACAAAGTATATAATTGATAATAGAATATGGCGCGTATGCATATATGTTTATGGCGCGTAGTTTTAAGTTTGCAAATGGTGTCAATTCAAAGAGTATATGTTTGTAGATGTGTCATTTTTATATGTTACTTTGAAAAGGAGAACAGTTATATTTCTCTTGATATCGTGAATCTTTCACCCAAGCGACCTCTGCGCACTTGTAACCTCACATCCGGGGACAATGCATCATTTTGCTGCGTTAGCTTACGTATCAGATGTGTCCACTGCTCCTTTTGCCGGATTTTCTTGTTAATTGGTGCATGCTGTGTTTTATTAAATGTTTATGTACATTATTTGATGCGTGACGATGTTATTTTACATTATTTCTTATTGTTTTAAGAATTAACTTGGCTACGTGTTTGTTTTCTTTTTGTTTTGAAGGTAATGTTTTCGTTAATTTTTATGATATTTTTAATTCAATGCTTTAAAGCAGGTTCAATCGTTAAAAATAGTATTATTGTTGAAAATATATTTTAACACTTTTAGAATTCTTTTACGAGATAGATAAGGAGCGTTACGAAATAAATGTAAGTAAATAAAACAAACAGTATCACCCATTTAACAGAAATAATTAATAGATACGATTAGTGTTTATTAGTATAATATTGAAATTTCGAATTGCAAAAAAAATTAACTCTTTAGTTCCTAATTAAATTATATAAGAATATTTATGGTCTCCTGGCTTTGTTTTTGCGTTAATAATATCCTATTTATCTTTATTAATAAATATAATTAATAATCTTTTGAGATAGAATATAAAGCTGTCTGATCTTATCTCCCGCAGAAACGAAAAAACAGAATTTGTATATTAGAGATTGTTTTATATAAATGCTAGTAAAATATTTCTTTTATAAACTTTTTAAATTGGGTTAAATGAAGACGATTAAAATGTAGAGTAACATGTGAAAATCATCCCTCTCCCAATAGAATACTTTAATGCCGCTCTCTGGTATAGACTGAGAAACGTATATGAGAAAGTATGTGCAATAGTTTTGCACCACTAGTTTCTAAGGAGACAATGTTTCAAATTTCCACATATCCAAATCTTTCCTTTACATCTCTCTCTCTCTCTCCTTCTCTCCCTTTCGTCTTTTCTCCTCTCTTCTTCTTACTCTCCCCATCTGAATCTTAGAATGCTATAGAAAACATATAGTAGATAAAAGCATCTTTAGTTTAACATGATAACATAGATTTATCTTTAGATTTATCATATTTTTCTTTACCTAAAATCTCGTGGCATGCTAATCAATTTTCTAATAAATTCATCTAATATTTTCAATTTTCAATTTTTTAATATTATACTATCCACTATATTTTGTCATTAGTCATATGTTACAATGTTTTCTATAGCATTTAATTTCTTATTTTCGTAGAAGCGAAGATAAAGCTTTGTACATTAAATAGTTCTGATAGATAAATTGTTTACCTCATTGATTAAAAATCAATACGTAAGAACATATAAGCTGACGGTTATCTGATTCACCTACATTACAAATTAATATAGCCATGAATCAAATATAGAAGCACATAAACCTGAGGAGATGATGCTAGTTTTTGTGCTGAGCAGGAATGGTGTTAAAAGGAACTGCGTAATGTTCAAGCTTCTCCACTTTCCTATTTGACTCGTAACTATTTCTCATTTGGATGTTCGAATGTTATGTATTACATTATTTTAATTCTAACCTAACATTTTCTCACTATTATTTTAATTTCTATCTTTACGTAATGAATAGCAATATTATTTTGTTAAAAGCGTAAAACGCTTATCTCTTCGTATACAGAATCCAGCCTTTCGACCTTCAATCGTAGTCACGACGAACTGATTTAGTGGAGTGGATCTCAGCTGATTGGCCCCACAGTTATCCTGTCATGCAGCATCATTTCATTCTTGCCTAACCTTTTATTTACTCACGAAATTTATGAAAAGGTTATGTTCCTTGACTACAATAATTACAGCCTATTCATGGACGTAGCCAAGACCGGGAAGAGAACAGTGAGGGGCACCAGTTTCTCCCGACCCGGATTCTCAAAACACCAAACCGAAACAGAAAGATGAAAGAAAAAACATAATCATCAAATTTCCCGGACATCTATCATACATGGACAAAAAACTTCTGTGCCAATCTGACAAAAATTTATCCTTAATGTATAATTGGGAATAACAGATGTAGGGCAATATCATCAACGTTTGGAAATTACCACCTGCAATCCACGTCTATCGAGAAATCATTGGCAAACTCCAAGTGCTCTTGAAAATTTGATAGCTTTTTGTGACACGTTTCCGCGCGGTCATTGCAGAGAGGAAAAGATGGATCTACTTCGTCTACTAACAGGTCCTTATCTTCCGTTCTGCGCTCAAAAACCTGTCTACGTCACGGGTGTTTGTTCGACGATCGGTGGCGTATCCAGGTAAAATGCACCCACGACGAGCTAAAACTACTTCTGCTCAAATTTTCGAAATTACGTAATTGAAAATGCTTGTTTTCGTGGGTGCATTTTCAGTTTTTGCCTGCTGATATTAAGAGTGTTCATGTTTACGAGTGTTTATTTTTAATTCATTAAGAGTGTTTATTTTTAATCAACCGTTACTGTTTTATTTAATCCATTCTTCACTTTCACGAAATAATCGGGGTTGAGGAATCAAAATGTTCCTGGCCACGTTTTGTTGTCTAACTACTTTGAGGAGGTCGTGCGGTAATTTTGAGAGCGGGTGAACTTATGACTTTCTGTGTGAATAACGCGGAGGAAAGACACTGTTCGTGAATTAGATCTCCGGACACGTTGCTGAACGTAAGTTCTCTGGCGGGCCCCTTCTCTTGACGCGAAGACTAATCCAATTGGCATTAATGAAGTCTTCTACCCAACGACTAACAGGAATCCTGAGTCTCACTTTAGTCTCAGATGAGGAATGAGCACATAACCTATTCTTTGTGATAATTTCTTATTACGTAGGAGTAGAAGTGGTGAATATTCATACCTAATGCATCTTTAAAAACACTCTCAAGGAATTTTCATAGAACCTTCGTCCCTAACTCTCCACCCCGATCATTAAAGTTCGATGTGTAGACTTAACTTGAAAAAGATCACAGCATCACTCTTATAATGAAATATTAAAATAATGAAGAGATGATGCGGTGTTTCCAGGTTAGTTGAACTTCAAAAGTCAATCATAGTGAACAAAATATTATATTAAATCAGCCGTTCGTTTATCAGTGTAATATGTTTACATATCCAGTCAAAAGGAGGTACAGTTACAAGCTACGTATGACCACGTGGAGGACAATAAACTAATTTACTTTGTGTCTTTGTCTGTTGTGTTATTAACTTGTATTTCTTTACAGCAAATAGTCGCTTTTGTGACTACTATTAATATTTATTTGGATATTACTTAAATTCTTTGTGACCAGTTTTTCCTGAAATTTTCGCGAGTGAGTTTCAAGGATTTGTTTCGTAGAGGTTGGCAATTTGTGTAAGTCAGCCATATTGAGTAATTTTAGGCAAAGTATCGTGGTTATGAAAACGACTTCATACGAGCAACGGGGATGAACCGTAGAACAAGAACCCGTGCATGTGACACATGTGGAAAGCGGTGACTGTTTACGTTGCGGACGGTCGTCTTTGAGACATCATACATTCTGATAGAATTTCAGTACAAGACATTGGTAAAACTTAGCATATCTGATGACTCAGGAGGTGTTTCTTAGGCGGAACAATTTTTGACGAGGTACATTTTTTCATTTCCTATCTTCGAACGTTTACGTAAGATCTTCACTCTGAAGAAACAATTAAATTATAGAGTACCATATTTTCTCAATTCTTTCATTACGTTATTGACGTAATAGGAACATTGTGAATCCTGCAATTCCTTGATTTTTACATATTTCTCGATGTATATAGCAGTCAACGTTTGCGATTGTTATGGGGCTTGTTGGATTATCATTATAACTGACTCCTAATTCTGTCTCTTATAC
>NNCF01129466.1:77814-92683 GCA_002313205.1 Laupala kohalensis
GGAAAGAATGAGGGGTAGGACAAAAAAAGGGGAGACAAAAATGAGGAAAATGAAAGATATCCTAGCCCTAATAGCGTCGGAATCGAAAAGACCAAGGAAGGTCAGGAAAGAGGAAGGAAGGAGCCTAGCACAGGTAAGTGGAAGTAATGCCAGACAACTCGGGGCCCCGTGTTCCCCAAATACGTACTTACTAGATGTAAGTCCCCTGAGGGGTGTAATTTGAATTCAGTCTCGATACCAACTATACATGAGCAAGCTGTGATATTGCGTCAGTACTACAGATACTATTCTCGAGAAGTAAATGTTTGTGGATGACACATTAAGGTTTAATTTAATAGATTAAATGTTTACAATTAAATAACGTTTACAATTTCATATATTTAAAAAAATCACCTATATTTAATTAATTGTTTTTGATCCTTAACCTCCTCCATTGCAAAATCAACTGAGGATGATTATTGGTTAATACGCGAACAAGTGTCAAATTAATACAACGTTAAATGAAAATTCCATGGTTAAAAACTATAAAAATAAGTTCATGAGAAGGATTCCATATTTCCCTCATTCTTTCAAGATCAATAACAATTTTATTATGGAGACATAAAGAATAAACCTTAACCTTTTGTAGATTTAAAAAAATTATGAGCAAGTTAGCAAATGGTAAATAGTTGAGCTTTTATTCATCTAAAACTATGAATGAATTTGAAATTGCAGTTGTTTACAAAATATAAAATTGATTTATAACCCATTCGTCATTATTTTGGAGCAATGCCTAAAGGTTTTTAGAAAAGAAAGGATATTAAATTTTATTACTATCGACAGTAGGTTGTATTGTTATGTAGTTAAAATCAAAGATACTTGCTGAATAAATCTCGCGTTACCCAGGAAGATATTGTTATATATTTAACGAAAAGTATGTATCATTAGCCTAGTGACTAATTTCCTAAGTGTGCAGCGGTTCTTTTATTCGAATCAACAAGTATTTAAAAGATATTAGAAGTGTTAATATGTATGTCAGTGACCCCGAAAACTACTACTTTACCCATTCTCACCCCCCGTACCAAAGAGTGTTTATTACTCATGGGGGTGATTGGGGCTTAATTTGTATTGAGAGTATAGATGGCATTGGTGACTGTTTGTTGGCGTAATTCAGAATGAATCATTTGCCACTTTTCATTATCCGGAGGAAGATTACTGAAGATGACCGCTATGCGGTCGAAAGTTAACTTGAATAATAAACATATGGTTGGCGAGACGGTGCAAGTTAATTTCTTTTCGTATTGAGAGATTCACTCTTCTCTTCAGCAGAGTCCCAAAACTGTTGTATTCTACTCCAATATCGGTCGTTCTTTATTATCTTTTCCTGCTACGCTTCTTCCATCCCCTAGCCCATGGGTGTTTAGGGTATAATATTTCCCATCGAACATTGTTATACTATCTAATATCCTTTTTGTCTATAATTTTTCCATATCACCCTTTTCCACCTCGTCTCGAGGGGTGCCTGGGATGTCTAACCCCCACATTCATTTGTATGCCAAGTTTCGTTGAAATTACTCCAGGATTTCTTGTTATGGTGGGATATACACTCATACACCACCCATTTTACCCCCTTAAGAGTAGATTTTCCTAAAATGGTTCCAAAATCATCTATTGTCAGGCAAACAAGACATATCTGTGAAATTTGAGCTCGACTGGAAACTTGTGGACGAGAAATCCATCGCAAAATTTGAAACGGAAGGACACTACGAACGAAGCAAGTCAAATAGAAGCACGTGAAAACGGACCTTTGAATAAGGAAATGTGCAACGGTAAACTTTTATACGCGAACTAGCGGAGTACCCGCAAGTTTGCTCGCGTTATTCTGTAATATGTCACCAATTTTATTTTTTCACATTTCGTCATTGGTGTCAACTCAGAATGTCATAAATTAATATCGGATGTTTGATACAATTGGTGTGTATCCTATATTCCTTATTTTCATTGATAAAATTGGGGAAATGTTTTCGGAAAATATCAATTTCCCATTTCACACTCTTAGGGGTGAATTTTCATAAAATCGTTTCTTAGCGGATATTTTCGATAATTTTTCGTGTCACGCTCTTCCCAAAGGAGACCAAGAAATTTATAATTTGACAATTGAAGGACTGGGGGTGAGGATGGTATAAAATTGCCTTAAAAAATGGAGTAAAGTCAGATCTTTTATTTAAACCCAAGAACGTTGGAATGTGTTGAGGTTGAAAGGTCCATTGCGGCTGACTTGCCGGGCCTCTCGCTCTGGGACTATCACCAATCACTGAAGCAGGAAAACCAAGAGAACAATTTCAAAGTTACATGAGATGACTTGTCTCCGTACGTCGGAGAAAATAGAAGCAGACTGTCTGTAAGAAGTTATTTTTTTCAATAATGTTACCTATCCGAAACGTTGGCGTTTACTTAATTGCTACTATTTTTATCGTTAGGAATATGCTGAAATGTTAAATACGTCTGTGTCTGAGGGTCCTTGATCGGAATTGATGGGATGGTCCCTTGCTTGCTTCCGGAGAGTAAATTAGTTTATTGTCCTCCACGTGGTCATACGCAGTCTGTACTGCTTTTTTGAAAACGAAGTTTATGTTTAATAGTGCTTTGTTCAGTTGAGGTTAGCGGAGTGCGTCTTGAGAGAGTGTGTTCGATGCATGTTGCTTTTTTTATTTGCTGCGCCATTATTCAGACAACGAGGAGCGAATTTAAAATTTAAAAAATACACTGCAATTGAATTCATTCAATTCATGTCACATTCATGTCTGCCGGACATCAAATCGATTACACCTCCTAAAACTGGAGAACCACTAATCCCATTTTTGTGATTCATTTTTAGTTCATAGATATGTTCTCTGGCAAGATTTGCGTATCACATGTACTACGCAATGACGATAAATGACAATAAAGGCGGGGGAAAAATAAGTCTTAGGAGTCATATATTCGTTTACGCTGCGTAAATGGTTAGAGATAGATGACAACTATGAATGGTGATATTGTTTGTCTCAAGGAGTTCTAGAAAAAAGTCCGCGACAGCATGTGTCTATCTACAAGCGCCTACCAAAATTATTTTTAAAAAGATTTTAAAAATAAACGTGTTAAAGTCCTCTTCAAAATAAATGCATTCTGTTTTTGTGTATTTAATAAAGATGGAAACTGTCTTTAAATCATAAAATTTGCTTGAAGAGTTTAGATATTACAAGCGTTTTAGTTTTACAAGCAGTCGCGGCCGCCGCCGCTTACCCCGTCGTGTGTTGCCTCGGGAGGGCCAAGCGAACATTTGACTGGCGCGCTACCTGGTGATGCATCACGTGAAACAAACATTTTATACTTGAGTTAGTCTATTTGAGTAAAGCGCCACTTTAACTGAAAAAATGGCGGATCTCAGTGGTGGGGGTAGATCGGCCTCACTCTCTCTAGACGCATCCTGGAGGTTAGCTATTGGTTGCGCTCCCCGAGGTCTTGAGAGACAACTCATACTAAAATCCATTTCTTGTCCATTACCGTGTAAAGCGCTTATTTCAGAACGTCCATTTTCTGTACACGCAGGTGACGTCATCTGCTTCACATCCATTTCTTGTACGGCAATTGCACGCAAATTGTCTGTAAAATGGACGGTGCAAATAGGAAAGAAGTGCTGCAAAGTGGTTGAGTAAAGTGTCCTTAATTGTTTGTCCTGATGGACGGTTCATCACAAGGCAGAGACGGGATCGCTGGTGAGATCTCGCAGCGGCTAAGTAGCGCCATAAAAGGAAAATGCAAAGAAATTATACATAAATATTTTTTAATTAACCCTTGTAGTATCATTGCCGACAGACCAGGCGGTATGGGTTACCTTGACTAAAATGAATAAAAACATTGTCATAATCGTAGGAGAAAAGGATTAATAACTGTCTCATTTGAAAAAAGCATATAGCGCGTTTATACCCCGAAAACGAATATAATGGGTTCGCCAAGCGACAGTGGGTACCGTCCAGCGACGGGTCAACTCTGACGAGGTGCAGTACTCCAGCAGCCAGGGATAAGGCCAGGGAAAAAAAAAGATGATTTCTTCTTAATCATTCCTTATGTTTCAGGGGGTCCTGAATCTAAATTTTAACTTTGCCACCTCGTAAACCGTGTGTGCTTTGAGAAATAATTGATGAAATTAGAAAAAAATGCACGTTTCTAGTTTTTGTTTATAACTTGAAAAACACACTTCTCAAAAGAAAAGTATACGCACGTAAAAATAATGTACACTAAATTTCCCACAAATTAGTTCTGTATTGATTTTTTGTCCGACGAACAGATATCGCGCTAGAGCGAGGTACATTTTCACCAAAATTTGAATTGGACCCCAAAAGACAATTTTTCTTTTCTTTTTTACTTATAACTAAAAAGTTCGACACATTTAGAAATCGTGATTGGTACCAAGATATATTATATTAAAGATAATTAAAATTACGTCTTTTAGGGCGTTTTTCGTCAAATGAACTGTTCAGTGTCTAGTCAACCGTTGTTTATTGGGTTAAACCGTTCAGCTAAGAAGAATCTACTGTGAGCTCCGTTTTCACAATATCCATGTTTGTTTTGCATAAGTAACTTGCAATTTAAAAAAAATTGTGTTGGAGTTGCCTATTTATTGCTATTCATCGTATAATTAACTGGTCATTACTGTTTTTTTACGGTTTGCACGTGAATTTTTACCACTCAATTCGAGAAGAATATACATTTTTGAATCGTTTTTTTCCAAAAAGTGCAGTTACCAGGTTATTCCTGGAAGCCACAGATACATTCTTTGCGCTTCCGATATCACAGGGGATGCGCTTTTTACGCGTGGGCGCGTTGAGCCTGCCTTAGACTTTGCGGTAGATCCGCTTCTTCCACTTAGGATAAGTTACTTCGATCAAACGGGGTTTGACCAGGCAGGTGGCACTGGTGGTAGGGAATAACTTTAACCTCAAACCATCAATAAGAAAAGAATACTGTGATAATTTTCCTCCACTTCACGAAATGGAACACTGGATTTATCCTTTTCATTAAAGATGCATGTAGGGGAAGACACTTGAAAGTAATTTGGGTGATCTTTTTTACTATTTACCAAAGAGGAATCGAATCCTGGCCCATTCTGGTCCGGGTTTTCCCATCCTGTACCGGTTTTTTTTTTCAGTTTTCCTCCGGGTAGAGGCGGATTTCTTATACAGGTTCTCTAGGCTTGTTTATTGAAACAAGAAATCGTGAATTTAGTGTTATTTCAATTCTTATGATTTGTAAACACTATACTCAGAATAATCTATAGTTCGATAATAATTCGTACATGCAAAATAATTTTACTTTCTCATATACGTAGTGTATAGAAAGTATTGTAATCGTTAAAAAATTCGAATACGAGATTTTATCCGAAATATCCGTTTTGGAGACCCCTCATTCCGAAGTAGTGGTTTTTGGCTGGACATCCGTCCGGCCCGTCCGTCTGTGCGCAGCACTCCTGGCCGAATGGAATAATATTTTGTTTTCATTTTTCGTATTTAGGGTAGAATTTATTCGTGATATATGCATGTGCTTTCAATTTTCTTTTTACTTGATCACAAAGGGCACTTCTCATTGAGGTCAAAGTACAGTTTTGAATATTTTTCAAAAACTGGTCCAACGATTTTGCTTAAATTTTCTGTACGTAAAGTAGAATTAGTATGCATTACATCCGCATTAGCGGAATTTCGCTTGAAAGTTTGGTATAGATGCAAAATAATTTCTATCTGCTACATTGACGCATTTGTTTACTGTTTCGAAAAGCTTGAAAAATATTTAGCCGTGTAAATGGACCAAGCAGACGTAGAATACACTGTTAGTAAACTGAAATGTAAGATATGATAATGATAAAATACATAGGAGGACAGAAAACGCACTGGAAATACTAAAATACATAAATTTCTGTCTACAACGAAATTACATTTACACAACACTTTTACGATATTTATAAGACTCGCTATTTGTTTTGAAATATTATTCTGAATGTTTATTTTACTCTCATATTTCAAATATTAGACTGCAATAACAGACCACGCCAGAAATGAGCCTTTCCCTATAGAAATGTTTTACTCTATGCTGCAGACGGAGAAGCGTATATGAGAAAGTATGTGCAATGGTTTTGCACCACTAATTTTTGTGTTAAATTATGAACATGTTGATATTCTATTAGTATTATAACTCGTAGTTAAATTTTTATCTTATCTAGGAATTTTTGCTGAAATTTTTTAATCCGCCTCTGCCTTAGCGCCCTTGATCGGAATTGATGGGATGGTCCCTTGCTTGTTTCCGGAGAGTAAATTAGTGTATTGTCCTCTACGTGGTCATAAGCAGTTTGTACAGCTTTTTTGACAATAAATTTATTTATCATTAAAGAAAATAAATATAAGTGTTTTGCATGGTAAAATAATTTTATTTCATATTGTGTACTCCGCGTGTGTAAGTTTACAATAATATATTTAATTAATCATATTTTACGTACAACTTTTCAACTCCAAACATGAAATACAAATTTCATCAAAATGAACAACTATAACAACGGAATATATGAAGAACAACAATAAACTCAAAAAGGTTGTTTAAAGCAAAATAAAATTGATAATGATAATAGATGAAAGTAATAATCATTTCATTGACACGTCGCACACCATTTTACTTGTCGTATCCTTGATAACATAATCTATAATTTATGAAACTTTCTATTTTTACGAGAATAATGCGAACTATGGAAGGCCTAGTAGAAATAAAATGTTCTTGTCCACACCCACTCCGATGAACGATTAAGCCTTTTTTTTTTTTTTGATGGACATTTTTCGACGAAATCAGTACTGTGCCAAATTTCCGTAATAAGAGATTAAACTAGGAATAATTCTAAGCTGTCACTTCAATTTCGTTGCGAAGTTTCTTGCAAACGCGTGTGACCGCTGACGTCTCCCGGTTGTACTCAAGAGAGGGATTAACTCCCATCTCCACACCAACAAACACACATCAATACATTATTGGAGCACACACTCATTCACTTTGGTAAAATAAGTCTACTTTTCACATTTGAAATTAAAACGAGATCGCCTTTCAGTAGGTTGCGCAAGTCAAATTGTTTACTGTTGAATAATCATTGGTGTCATTGTCTTATTTTATTATTGCATCATCAACAAATGTCATCATTCGTAATTTTGTAACTTAATGTAGTCTTCTTTTGTACTTATCAGTTTTACATTTTTTGTCATGTTATATTGTCTTTTCCTCTATTGTTTTATGATGCAGTCTCGTTTTTCGTCTCTTTGTAGTATTTGTAAATGAAAAATGTAGCGTGCTATGGAAGCTTATCTACATGGGGCGATAGGAGGAGGTGGTAGGAGCTTTTGCTAGTGTTGTGGGCCGGTTGGCTCGATTTACCAACAACATGGCCCACGTGGAGGTGTTAGGAGTACATAGTAATAGTAAGAGAGAGTGTTACTAGGAGTAGTAGAAGGTGGATAGGAGGAGGGGGTTCGCTTTTCAATTGTCACAGCTACATCAACTGGATCCCCCAGGGGACTAACATCTAGTAAGTACGTGTTTGGCACACACACGGGGCCCCGAACTGAGTCTGGCATTACTTCCACTTACTTGAGCCAGGCTCCTTCCTTTCTCTTTCCTGACCTTCCCTGGTCACCTCTTGTTCTTTTCGATCCCGACGCTATTAGGACTAGGGTATCTTTCATTTTCCTCATTTTTTGTCCCTCCCTCATTTTTGTCCTCAATGTTTTGATGTATGTTTTGAGATATGTTTTGGTATGTCGTAATTCAGGAAGGTTTTTAGTGGGTATGGTTGAGTCATTAGGCGAGTCCCACACGAGGGGAGAGTCATGTTGGCTCTCCTTAGTGCGTAACTGCATTTTCCCTACCTGTACAAGTTTTTAGGGCTTCAATGAGCTTTGATGTCGACGAGCCGTAAAGCCACACACACAAAAAAAAATCAACAAGATTATTGAAGTGAAAATCTACAATTGTTTTCTGGCCCCGCCGTGAATTGAACCCGGAGCTACCAGAGGTGCTAGTCTCGTCTTTCTTCGTCGTATAGTGCACTCTAATTACACATGTTCTGTCATGTATCTGTTATTTTATATCTGTGTGTACTTCTATGTCATTTTTATGCGTAAATAATACGCTAACAATTCAAGATTAAAAATTCAAACAAGTCCAAGAAATCTTTGTGATTCTTTATTGTTTCACTTAGTAAATATCTGCTGTGCTTTAGGATAATTGTAGAAAAAGGATAAAAATACTTCTACTAAAAAATCACCGTGTTAGAGTCCCAGACTGCCCTTAAGGAAGCTTGTAGAGAGACGTGATCTTACTCTTCCAGCTGTTTGCTGATATTTCATTTAGACTCGCGAAGAGAGTCTGTGAACGAACTCCTGACCCCAAATGTCAAATGATTGTGTCATGGTTCTGATATCAATACGAACATTTCTTCAATCAATTGGGTGACAAATTAAGAATTATATTCATCATTACGCAAATTACCTAGAATTTTACTGTTTCTTTTGTGCGTAACTGGATGGAGCAAATAAGACAACATTTTGTACGTTAGAACATTAAAAGATGTGTTGGCGGTTTCCTACACTTTAATCTTTCACCTCTACCTTTCCGAGATAACAAAGTTTAAAAATCACATCAAGAAACATAGCTACTTGACTCATTTATTTGAAAAGGATGTTACATGACAACTTGAGTCCGGGCAATTGAGAGCTCTGACGTATCTGACCATATCGGTATGAAAATATTCCTTGTGACTTGTACTTGAGTTACGTGATCCTCCATTGTGCATTATCGTATACTATTCATCACTGTTCTGACGTCCTGTTTGTATTGTTCATGCTATATCCGCGCCGATGGGTGAATGGTTACCATATTGTCCTCTCACACCCTAGTGCGCGGGTTCAAACCCGGTCGAGATTATACTGCATGTAAAATATCCCTTGGGCATGTCTCGGCAAAATTAATTATTGGCAAAAAATCCACCCCCGAAGACGGAACGTCTAAATTGCGAATGTGGTTCCTCCCAATGGGTCGCAACCAAAGAAAAAAGAGCCACAATTAACGGGAGCCGAGACCCATACGCTATTATTATTATTATTATTATTATTATTATTATTTCGGTAGCCTACAACCTTTTCAAGAATATATATTTTTATGAAACACGTTTTAAAATTAGATAATATATTTTTTATTTAATTTCGTTAAATTAGGCAAAATAAGTTCATGAAGTCATGCAATTGCGCATTATCACAATTTTCAAATACATTCTTGTTGTAGATATAATTTTAAGATACATGAATCAGAGTTAATAATCAAGAATTAAAATACTTCAATGAGATTTACTTTCATTAATTAAGATGATTATTCCATACTTCTAAATATACTCAGTGTTGTCAAGGGTCTCCTGACGAGTTGTATTATCAATCAGTTTTTTTAACCATAAACTCACCATTTCCAAGTACAACAAGTTTAACGTAGCACCACTTTTTGCAAATGAAGGAAGGTATTTAACCATTTAAATAGAGTTATAAAATGTCTTCAAACGCATACCAACCACACTCGCATCTGATGAATCCACTCTTCTTTAATTCAGATCCTATTTTCTATCTGTCAGCAGGTAAAATACTGATTGTTCTCCTTCAAGACTTGCTTGGAAACAGAATATTCAGTGCTAACAGGGGTATCAAATAAACAGGCATATAGTCACACCTATAGTCACACTGACGGTCGACCTTAGTATCAAGCGGGTTAAGCTAACCCGGATATCGCCTCTCGAAGTTGGGGAGTAGGGGGAATCAGATATATATTTCATTCCCTTGAACACACTAACTTCAATATTTTCACTACTTGGGAAATTTGGCTGTGGGGGAGAAATCTTTGACCAAGGAACATCAACCCGGAGGGTCGGCTCTAAGGAAACCCTTATTGAAATATTCATCAAACCTACGTCACTATACAGGAATCCAACTCTGCCGTGCGGGGATTTTACTTTTTCTATAATATTAAAATTCAATGAGGCATTTTTCTGTTAACACAAAGAAAAATTCAAATATTTCAGTTTTGGAACTTCCACACAATAATTATAATAATTATCTTATTATATTTTTGAGGATTGATCAAAAGAGAAGAAATAAAAAATATGTTCCCTTGACAACGTTTTTATGTTATGACATCATTCGTCAGGGCTATATACTGATAAACTTATCTCTTTCACTCAATCTCTCCTGCAATATACAGGACTCCTTCTCCAATTGGATTAAAAAGTTATCAAGAAATATATTCAATTCCACATAATACTTAAGACACAATGATGTACTTTAAACGCCCAGTTACTCTAAAAATTCAGCACTCCCTGTAATTTTATTTGAGAGAAATAGCATGATAACTATATTGAAATATGCTTATTCTTGCGCTCAGTATTTCTAGAATTTTTTCCATACAATAATTACTTAATATACTTTTAAATTTTTTAAATTAAATCAAATAATAAACTTGAAGTTCCCATTTCCAACCAAAATATTTTAAAATGAAAGTGAATCTGTAGGTTTTACTAATTTTAATAATATTGTACTAATTACATTTATGTGAAATATCTATAATTTATTTTTATCATGTTCTCTGCCGTGGATCCGTCTGAAAAGAAAATTACATAAAAATGTTTTAGAAATATTTCTGTAGTACAAACTTGCAGATATGTCAATATGCTTTGTAACTAGCGATATTTTCCTATTCATTTTGAAATTTGAGTCTTCATTCACAATCTAATGAGTAAACGTTTTGCACAAAAGAAAGATCGCCTTTTTCTGGTATTGAAAAACTCTTTTGGAAAATTTCATTCTTTTTTTAATTTATTTTGATTTGTTTGAAATTTGTGGGAGCATTTGAGAAAGATTGTGTTTTCAGAGGATGTGGTGAATAAAAATAGAACTCGAACATACACTATTATTATATTAGATGAGATATTTAAAGACGTATCTTTAGTGTAATATGATATAGTATTCGAGATAAAGTAATCGAGAAAATAATGATGATGGTTCTGTAGTTTATAAATGTCATGATATAACAGATTTGCTTATATTCACCACAAAATCACGTAAACTTCCTACCGTGAGTGTAAAAACCAATCTTGGAATGTACTTCTTCCCTGGGATCTCTCGGAAGGCGTCTCTGATAAGAGAGGCGTGGGGGAGGGGGGTGAAGGAAAAGCAAAAATCGAATGACAGCTTAATTGAATTCCAGGATTCCACCTGGCGCCCACTCGGATTCCGCCTCCCTGCTTCACTCGTTCTTCCTTCTGGGTTGCTCTCGATAGCTCATGAGCGAAAAGAAGGGATAAGAAGATAGATTAGAAATGGGGTGGGCCCGGCTACGAACAGAGTTCCACACGTAGGTTCAACCCCACAGGGGACTTACATCTAGTAAGTACGTGTTTGGCAAACACGGGACCGCGAGCTGAGTCTGGCATAACTTCCACTTACTTGTGCCTGGCTTCTTCCTTTCTCTTTCCTGACCTCCCTTGGTCACCTCTTGTTTTTTTTCGATCCCGACGCTAGTAGATTGCGAGGGCTAGGGTATCTATCATTTTCCTCGTTGTAATGTTGTGGATTTGTATGTTTTGATATGTTGTAATTCAGGAGGGTTTTTATTGGGTATGGTTGACTCATTCAGCGAGTCCCACATGCGGGGAGAACCGTGTTGGCTCTCCTTAGTGCGTAACTGCATTTTCCCTACCTGTACAGAATTTTAGGGCTCTAATGACCTCGATGTCGACGAGCCGTAAAGCACCCCCCCCACACACACACACACAAAAAGACGTAGGTTCAAAAGGCACTTTGTACTTCTCACTACATATAAGCTTATTCTAACTCAAGGACCTCGCTAATCAACACCGGGGAGTAGATTTTAGCACTCCTGATATCCAGTAGGTTCTGGAAAAATGAACCAAGGTAACGGTATTTAATTTGAACGAAAGCTTCTCACAAACATAATACATGCACTGACGTCTCCTAGTCCATGAAGCGTCTCCTTAACACTGGGTCCCGACTGATCCTCATGATGTGTAGATGTCTCCGTAGTGTACGGCGTTTCCAGTTGACAATCTTCAATCTCACCTTTCATGGAGATACTCCAAAGAAGAGTTTTGCGTCCACTAAGTATCCTTTAGATCCAAGCTTTACCGAACTGGAACTCCGCCTTCTCGATTCCTCTGATTCCCATATGCCTTAGTATTTCGTGGTTGTCGCTGCATATATTAATTCTGCCCCTGAATCCGGACATATTCCTTACATGGGTAGCACAGGCTAGTATAGCAAATATCTCTGTTTGAAAATAGGTGTTGTATTCCCCCCGAAAAAGAGGTATAGCGTAGCATTAGACCCCCAGACCCCAGCATCAGTTCCTGCTTCCCTCCGCGAGCCATCCGCAAACCATACGACCCTCAACCATGCCAAAAGGAGGGAATATCATCTTCTATCGTCCATTTAAATTCATTAGTATTTTCACCTGGGTTTGTTTTAAAGTGTTCCATTCTTATCCTAATGAAAAATTCAAAATCTTAAAGAAGATTTGAATGCCAAAGTACGTATGTTCTCTTCTATGGAATTGTAATTTAATGTACACAAATGGAATTTTTGAAAAAGTATACGTATTATTTTGAACGATACCTGTTCTTTCATTCACTCAAAATCAGTAACTCAAAAAAATTGTAAAGAGTAGATTCACTAGTAAGTTATTTCTTTTGCTGATAAAAATGTTAGTAAAATAGTAATAATTGTTAGATAAATAGTTAAATTGCAGTAAGTAATAGCTATAGAAATACACCTCAACATTCTTGATATTACAATTTTTTACAAAATGTATTTGATTATATAAGGAATAAATTATAACTCTATTGTCAAATTCTCACAAAACCTAACAATAAAAGTGGTGTTTTGCTGAGTGAGTGAGGGAATGAGTGTATGAGTTGGTATGTTAGTCAGCCATTCACTTAGTCAATCGGTCAGCTGTCAGTCAGTCAGTCGGTCGGTCATTCCCCCACTCACTTACTCACTCAGGAAAACCCATCTTGTATTGTTAGATTTTGTGACTGACTGACTTATTGACTGTCCCATTTACTCACTCACTATGAAAGGGTATTTGAAATTCCAATTTTTGAACTGGTAAATTAGCCTGAAATGTAAGTTTTTCGAATTTTTGTTATTTTTACCGATTTTACTATGTATCACCTAATACTTAGATATCGTCTATGTTTTTTAACGCAAACTTTTTTATTTTAAATATATAGAAATGTCTTGGGGTTCTCAATATTTCATTTTTATTACTGAGGGAGAAATAGGATGAAACGTTTTGTTGTTCCGTCGAAAGACTCTGTAGAACAAACAAGTAGTATAAATCATCATTTAAATTGTGATTCAAACTAAAAGTGAAGTATTCTAAACCAAACAATCCTGGTGCTTTAAATATCTGGCAAGAAAGATTTACGTTCCGACCATGATTATTAAAAGGTACCGCTAGACCTATAAAGTAAAAAGTGCTATTTACGTCAATGAAAGATTTGATCCATATGATCGTATTAATTTTCCATTTACCTCTTTGAGATCCAAACGTTACTACGGAATGAAAAGTGTTGAAATATGAGTAGTAAATATGAGTTTGTATGACTAGAAATATTTGAGTAAAATGTGAAATAACAGTGGAAATAATAATTAAATAATAGTAGAAAATATTGTTAAATAGGAACACAGGTCTGCCTGAAGGAAATTTAGAGTTGGATAGTGTAGAAGTGCATAGGGTTTTCCCATTATTTATAGGAAATTGAAATTTTAGGGTGGAAGAACAGTTCCTAATAGAAATATTTTGTTTTAATTGTCGTGTTTTCTTATACATCATTGTGTCTGGTATCTCTTTTAAACAGGGATAGTCGATTCTCTCGATGTTTGAATAATGATATGCAACTGTCGTCATTATGCAGCTTTGGGTTTGGATCCTCAGTTATTCGAAGTGGCAATCACCAAATTGTATACAACTCATGCAAACCGATATATCATTGTTTTTAGTGTCATACATGAGCAGCAATTAAATCTACGTCGGCAAATAAAAAATGCAAAACCATATTTGTGTTACGTAATTTCGTATTTCTTTAGTTTGCGTGCTGAATTTTTAAATATATTATTAAATTCATTTTTCGACGAATCTCTCCTTAAGTTTTAAATTTAAAAAAACATCCCACCCACAATAAGATTTAAAAGTTTGGTTTTTATTATCTGTTCTAAACCTAGTATTATTACTTTTTGTGTATAAACTACGAAATGAGAAGAAAAGATTTAAAGAGGAACGTACAAGAATCATTTTTTTCTTGAAATTGTACATTGAAATTGAAAAAAAATGTAAGAATAGTCCAATTCATTCAAAAACACTCAAAGAATGAAGAATATTTAAAGTTCAAATTATCAAATTTTTATAGTGCATTAAATTTGTATAAACCTTTCATTTTATTAGTNCATTAGTAAAATGTGACTCCTGATTACTGAACATAATAATACAAACAAAACTTAATCACGAACAAATAAGAACCAAAAAATAATAATAATTACATTATTATTATGCTATATATGAAGTCCAGTGAAACTTGCCTAGTACTAGAAGATGGGGCAAAGCATCTGACATAATGAAGGTAATCAAAATGGTAGCGACGATTGATGATGGCGGTATTTGACGCTCATTCGAAGTGGAAGCCTAACTGGTCCATGTCGTCTAAAAATAACAGTTCGTCGTCACCGTGCCTTACGATTGCCGACCGTGGCACATGATTTTGTCGAGAGGC
>NNCF01129466.1:100412-114373 GCA_002313205.1 Laupala kohalensis
TCCGTACCCTCAAAAATTCTCTCACGTGACTTAATTTCAAAAACCATGTGACTGTTTCTAACCAGTCACCATGATTTTTCCCTTCCTTCGACAATGTTATGACTGGCTGAACTCTCCACTACCGGTTCGTATTTTTAGCCAATCCACTTGCTCCATTTCATAAAAATTTCCCCACTTCAACATTTCTTTCTGACTCCACCGGCTTCTTCCTAATTTTGAATCCAACGTCTTTTCTAGAACAAAATATCAAGCTCTAGAAAGTTCCAGAACCTTTCGACCGTTGAACATTGTCTTCAAATCGTCTCTTCCTTCCCCATCTGCGCCACCCACAGCCCCTGGTCGGTACGTTGTGCTTCGCCGCCGCCTCCTCATAAACCATCGTCCAGCCCCTTCTTGACAAGTGCGCCAAACGTATTCGCACCCACGTCTGCCGTTGTATACCGCCGAACCATTCTTTCCCTTTACACTTTTAAAAGGAGGCTTCCTTATTCCCCATCCCCCAAACATGTGCTCCCTTGTTCAGGTTATTTAATTCCCACAGCTATGGTACTAGCATCTCACCATTTTCCGTTGACGTTTATTAAACGACGCCGACGCTCGCGTCTTAGGAATTTCCTCTCTCATCCCACTTTCAAACGAAACCCGTGCGTCATTTATCGACCACCCACGTTCCCCGAACTCCCGTCTTTCGGACATATTTTATTCTTTCTAATTTTGTTTAAAAAAATATTATTATTAATCAAGAATTATTAGATTCTTACAGTACAGATGGATCACTCGTAGCCGTGCTCCACTAGCAAAGAGCCGAACTAACCAGCCCCCACCACCCGTTCAACTGGTTGCTCGCGTAGTGAGTGTTGACGTTGGCGGCAAGCAAATGGTCTTCATGTGGCGACTGTGACTAATTGAAGCTACTCGAGCTCTGCTTGGTGTTGATTAGTGGGTGTTTTAGTTCGAATCATGCATTTAATATTGCTGGTTCGTAGTTCTGGTCCTTCCCCGTGGTACGCAGGGTTGCATCTAAGGTAACCATTGGAGTGAACTATCTGTACCTTCAGTAATCTGTGCTCCTTGACAACCTCATCTCGAGGTACTGTCCATTCAAGTAGTTGCAACCTACTTCGCCTCTAGCAGAACATTTATTTCAATTATTCCGCAAAAAAACTCATAAGAAAAACAAGTTTTGGAGTTCACTTCAAAATTTCGGTCAAAATTCACCATGCTCTAGCGCGATATCGGATCTACGGACAAAACATCCGTTATAACTTAATTTGTGGGAAATACAATGCACATTATTTTCGCATACGTATACTTTTCTCTAGAGGCGCGTACTTTTCGAGTTATAAACAAAACACTAAAAACGAGCGTTTCTTTCAAAGTTTTTTGACAGTTTTTCAAAACGCACAGGGGGGTTTACGAGATGACAAAGTTGAAATTCGGTTTCAGTACCCCCGAAAAAATACGGAACGACTGAGAAAAAAACTTCTAGTTTTTTCCCTGGATTCGCCTTTTTTATTTCCATGGCTACTGGACAAGTTTGTCACATACGTTAATAATAAGAGAAAGTTACTTTTATTAAAATATTCGGCAGTATTAATATTATTGGTCACATAAGTAATATTGGTAAAAGTTAAGTTGCGGATAAATTACGGGTATAATATTATTTCACCCTAGCTTTAGCAGTTGTACTTTTAAAACTAGTGTAAATTTCTTAATATCCTGATTAAAAGTTTTTCTCAGGAGTTTGTTAATTCAACGATATACAAGCTTGCAAAATAATGTCGACATGTATTGTATTCATTACAGCGAAATAGCTAAATACGACAAAAAAATGCATGTCATTCCAAGAACAAAAAGTGGGTTCAAAATGCTTTCAAGGTTATTAAGCGGTATTTAATTTCATTAAGCTGTTTAATTTATGTGAGAAGTTTTCAAGGAAATTGAGGACTGAAAAATAATGTTTTTTAAAATTTCATCATAATCAGTAATTTGCAAATCATCCATTCTCGGGAGCATAATTAATTTTATATAGCATTTCTTGTTTCAAAAATACGTTCGTTTTCAACATTCTTATATTTCAAACACTCAATTCAAGAAATAAGTGGGACCTCACGCCCTGAAAAATGTAAAACACATAAGTTTCCAGAATGTTTTTCAGATACTTCATTGATATGTCCTCCCTCTTCCAATTTTGAATTTTCAACCTTCGTTTCTTCTGCCTTCCATTCTTCTTTCACCATTATTCCACCATATTTTAAATGGTTTGAATGAACATTTCGTAAACTTCTATTGGAATGACGCAAAGCACTTCTGTGGATTCCCAAAATCCGAAGCAGGAGGGAATGAGGGATTGATAATGAATGGTNCATTCTTCTTTCACCATTATTCCACCATATTTTAAATGGTTTGAATGAACATTTCGTAAACTTCTATTGGAATGACGCAAAGCACTTCTGTGGATTCCCAAAATCCGAAGCAGGAGGGAATGAGGGATTGATAATGAATGGTGAACGACTGGGAAAACAATATCATTCTGAGTGCCGTGAGGCGACGATTCCCCATATCTTAAGGCGGTTCCACACATTCGCTATTCGGCGAACCCCGAGCAACTGCTCGCGACTAGTGCGGATGGGTTGCTCGTTATTCGTCGCATCACGATTACCGGGGCTCGCCCTTTCCCGCAGCGTGTCGGTCTTTTGAGACACATCAAAGGAAGCCGAGCATTGGCGAATATTCGCGAGTGACCTGTTCGTGATAGTGTCCACATATTCGTGCTTTTGCGAATATCAAGGATAGCGAGTATACGAGTAACGCGATTTCAAGTTATTTCGAGTAAGTAATCGCTAAAAAAAACTAATTATTCGTAAGTTTTCTCTTTATTTTACAAAGTAATAAGTGTTTTAGAAGTGATAAAATAGAGAAATTTGAAGTAGGAAATTATTAATGGAGTATTTATTATCTCCAACGTGGTCATACGCAGTTTGCAACTGCTTTTCGACAATGAAGTTTATTAGATGAGAGATTTAAACAACAAACATTTTTATTCACTTTATTTTACTTTTTTATTAAGCGTCCTAAAGTTTCAATGTATTGAACGTGTACTGACATTTAGTTCGATTTTTATCTAGGTATTTTTATGTATTGACATTTAATTCTATGTCAATTTATTATCTATTTTTTTAGTAGTATTAGCATATATTTCCCGTACAAGAAATGTTCAGGAAAGAACAAATGTTAAAATAAAAAATACTGTGATAATAAGTAATAAAAATATAACACTTAAATGTAATGAATAATATTTGAGTAAATAGGGTGAGATGTAGTAGAGGCACAAATTAAGATAGTTATATATCATTGGTTCTTTGTGGATAAAAACTATAATGATTATAAGGATCTGAAATTCGAGATACCGATTATCATAGCTAAATCCATAAGTAATAAAAATAATTTCATTGATTGAATTAAGTTTAGATAAGACCCATTTACTTTACTTAACATTTCACAAGAAACAACTACATACGCTGCAGAATATGTTATTACTTCAGATTCTCTCTCCATAACCTCTAATCACTAACACGAATATTCGTCTTTCCCGGAGCGAGCACGTGCTCGGCAAATTGCTTATGTCTGGATTAGTGTGCTCGCCAATAGGCGAATACTCGGGAAATACTCCGAGCAAGTCGCTAGTGTTCGGGATTCGCTTTGTGGTTGCTTGGGGTTCGCCGAATAACGAATGTGTGAGCCGCCTTTAGACACCTATGCCTTGCGACTTTGGAGGGAGCTGACAAACATCCGATTTATACAGATTGTATGGAAATTTTCAAGCGTGCTCTATTTTTCAATACGATTCGTACAAATTGACTACCGCACTCCTACCGGCATCTCAGCTCACTAGTTGCGACGTCCGTGTTCTCTCGAGTCATTTTTTTGTGTGTGTGGGGCTTTAGGGCTCGTCAACATTGAGGTCATTAGAGCCCATTCGAGTCAGTTGCTTAGTAAAAATAGTGTAAGTGGTCGTGTTTTCTTTTCTTTCTTTTGCGGTGTCTCCAGGTCAGTTGAACTTCAAAAATCAATCATAGTGAACAAAATATTATATTAAGTCAGCCGTTTGTTTATCAGTGTAGCCTGTTTACATATCCAGTGAAAAGGAAGCTTAGTTGAGGTTAGCAGAGTGCGTTTAGAAAGAGTGTGCCTATGCGTTACGTTTTTGATTGGCTGCGCCATTATACTATGTAAAGATTGTGAAATGGTGTATATTGGACAAAGTAAACGCAAATTAAACATTAGGATAAAGGAACATGAGACGAATATGAAGAATATATGTAATAGGAGAAAGAGGTATTAAAAAAGTTTAACTTTGAATCATAATATGGATTTTCGTAATACGAAGGTCATTGATCGAGAAGAAAACTACCCACGAAGATACGTATTTGAAGTAAAAAATATGAAAATTAATAATATCATGAATAATCAAATAGAGAGTAATCTGTTCACAACGTGTTTTTATGAAGTGTTTCTGGTGTCAAAAAATAATAATAGTAAGAAATGAATTTATGTGGTTGGCATACTTGGGGTTAGGTGTTTTCTTTAAGTTAGTATTACAATTGTGTATAATGTTTCGTGGCAGTGTATGATATGGTTGCAAATCATATCATGAACTATGTAATACATGTGATTGTGTAAAATGATTTTATGTAATGTATATGACGTGTGAATTTGATATTCACGAAGTATGAGATTTAGAAAATGTCAGGTATGGTTTTTATATTACTTAAATTTTTAATTTGAATGTGTTAAGGCACTGTGGATTATAGTGTGATTTTTATTATGCTTTGTTTGTACTGTAGTGATATCAAAAACTAGACAGACCTGAAGAGGAGGCCGAAATTGTAGAGCCTCGAAACGATGTCAATGTCAATGTCAACCCTAACAGTTTTCGTAATTAAGAAATAAAGAAAAGATGTATTGTTAAATGTAGATTTGAGATGTTTTGACTGTCTATAAAGGCACGGAGAAACCTATATGATATAACGAAGAGACAATCAGAGAAAATGTGATTGAGTACATATAAATATTTTTTTGTTAAATTACTAATTTGTTGATATTTTATTAGTGTTATAACACGTACATACCTTTTTATCTTATCTACGTGTTAGCTGAAATTTTTCAATTCGCCTTGCCTTAGGGTCCTTGATCGAAATTGATAGAATGGTCCCTGTCTTGCTTCCGGAGAGTAAATTAGTACATTGTCCTCCACGCAGTTATACGTAGTTTGTGACTGCTTCATTGACAATAAATTTATTTATTAATACAATAAAATAACTTTCGTTATATTCTAAAATGGGACGTATCTTGCTTAACGGGCTAATTTAGTCACTTTTATTAGACAACAATTTTTTAAAAATATTTTTCATTTGTGCGTACGTATTTTTTTCTTGTATATATGAGTTATTACAATAATAGTTTCGAAACCTAAAATCGTCGCAATACGTGTCACAGATTGTTCGTAACAGTGATCAGCAACCGATTGAATAATCGAAGAGACCAATAGGGACAGATGGGGTCAACCGCAATTTCTGGCGAACACCTTCCTCTTCACTTTCCATTTACCGTGCGTCACGTTTTGTTGAGTGTAGTCATGTGCTGTAGTCTTCGCCATCGTTAATGACATCTCTCCGCGCAGACAGAGATACTTTTGCATCAATAAATGTATAAAAAATAAATTTATTGTCTAAAAGGCAGTACAAGCTGCGTATGACCACGCGAAGGACAGTAAACTAATTTACTCTGCGGAAGTGAGCTAGGGACCATCTAATCAACTCTGATCAAGGGTCTTAAGGTAGAGGCGGATTGGAAAAGTTCAGCAAACTCCTAGATAAGATAAAAAGTTAGCTACGTGTTATAATACTAATAGAATATCAACAAATTTGTAAAATAACACAAAAATTTACTTCACAAGTACGTATTATTATTGAACTATAGATTATTGGAAAAATAGTGTTTATAAACGTAAGTAACACTAAATTCAAGATTTATTGTTTCAATAGACAAGAGCCTAGAGAACCTGTATAAATAATCCGCCTCTACCTGAAGGATAACCGGAGAAAAACCCGGGTCTGAATCGTTGACAAATTTCTTATCCGAAGCAACTGTACCTGCGCGACGCTTTCGATCCTCTCTCGAAATAGCGGTTCCCACACATGATTTGAACCGAACCTGCCTTTTCCCTGTTCGAACATATTAAAGTACCATCGAACAATAATTATTGATCATTCGTTCACTGTAGAAAGCAAAAAAATGTCTCAGGAATTTCTCCATTGGCTGTAGAAAGAAATGTAGCTATTCGCTGAACGCGGTCACGTGTTTTTCGAAGGGCAACTGCGCATCCAAAGTCGTATGTCATCATCCGTGGAGATCGCTACAGGACAATATTGCACACATTCTCCAGCGCCATCCCGGAGCCACATATACACTGATCATATTAGTATGTACGTCACATACGCAGACAGGTTGCGTCGACTACTCTAATAATACAAGTGGCGTTGTGGTGATAGACCGATTGTGTTACTGACTCACTCAATTCTCAACAGAGAAGAAAAAAAAACTATTAGATAGGAACTTGAAATATGGAAGGGAAATTGTTTTATTTTTCCTGCAAAACCTCGCCACTAGATGATTTTTTTCGAAATTTCTGATTTGAAATGTTTTTTTTTCATATCTATTTTCACTGTAATAATAATAAATTTATTGTCAAAAAACAGTACAGACTGCGTATGACCACTAATTTACTCTCCGGAAGCAAGCAAGGGACCATCCCATCAATTCCGATCAAGGGCCCTAAGGCAGAGGCGGATTCAAAAATTTCAGCAAAAGTTCCTAGATAAGATAAAAAGTTAGCTGCGAGTTATAATACATATATAATGTCAATATGTTTGTAATTTAACGCAAATATGTTTGTAAATTTACATGTACAAGTTATTATCGAACTATAGATTATTCTGAGTATAGTGTTTAAAATCATAAGAGTTGAAAAAACACTAAATTCACGATTTATTGTTACAATAAACACGCCCCTAGACAAAGCCTAGAGAACCTGTATAAGAAATCCGCCTCTACCCGAAGGAAAACCGGAGAAAAACACGAAAACGGAGAAAAACCCGTAAAAACCTGTAGAATGCGGAGTAATTGTGGTTTCCTTTCAGTTCTACATAAACGTTGCTAATTAAGTAATCTAAAAACGTTAAAACCTAAAAAGGCTAAATAATTAAAGATTATGGGATTGTTTGGTATTAAGCTTTTCTATGGTAAACGCTCAAACTGAAAGGAGAAACGAAAGGTGCGGTGTTGTCTACTAGTAAAATGTTTATTCAGAAAGTACTTATGCCAGCTTAGTCTTCACCATCTTCAGTCTAAAATAAAACGAAACACACACACAAAAACCAATATGTAAGAATGCAGTGTACAATAATTTATTGTTAACTTTATAAACATTTGAAATGTGTTAAAATTATTTTTAAAAAATAGAAATTAATTGAAATATAATAAAGTTTTAAGTGTTTTGGAAACAGAGCAACAAATTAATGTAGAATGAATCTGTGAATAAGAGATGATCGCTACAACTGAATGAAATATAAATATTAAAAATAAAAAATAAAATGTAAGTAGAAATTACCAGACAATGCTAAGTATCAAAGGGAAAATGTGCCATTTATTTATATTTTAGCTATTTATAGTCTTTTTAATGGCCATTTATATTTTTTTTATATTTATCGTATTTTCATTCAGTTGCAGTTTTTATCTATATTCTTGTTTGTGTCGGATCCAAAGGACGCGTTATTGAGCAACTCACCATCACCATGAAAGTACGCGATTCTCATTCTAAATGAAGGTTTAGCAGAGAGATTTTATTTTTATTTAATGTACATAGTTTTGGACAAAAAGTTTTAAACATTTTTTCTTTTACAACAAATTGTTTAAATTTCATTTTATTGTGTTTTTCAGTCACAACACATGATCACGAGTTTTACATGTAACCAAGGAAATTAAGTCTACACTAAATTATGACGAACTGCAAACCGTATAACAATAAAAACTCCTGTGCGGGGAGCGTAGATTGTTTATAGCTGTACCACAATGCACTTCGCGAAAGAACGAATTTAGTTAGTAAACATTTGTCTTGTGACTTGTCTGGATTGAGAATAAAGCCATGAATAAGCGCACCAAGAGATAACCCATCGTGAGTAATCTCCTTTGAAGTTTCCATTGTATGACACTCTTTCAGAGATTTACACATTGGAGTTGCACACCTATTGAGCCGGTTTTTTGATAAAATATTAATACAATTTATTAATTTTAAATATGTCCTGTGTCTAAACGTAAGAAAAAAGTAACGTTTTTAGAAAGTNAAAGTTTCTAGAAAGTTTCTCTTTTCTTTAACATGCAAAACTAAAGACCAGTGTTCAGTGGTTTCGTTTGTAAAAATAAAATAAATTGACTGCCAAAAAAGCAGTTACAAGTGCGTATGACCACGTGGATATCAGTAACTACGTAATATACTCTCCCAAAGCAAGCAAGATATCATCCATCAATTCCGATCAAGGAGTCGAAGGCACAGGCGGATTTAACATCACTCGTAAGATAAGAATAAAAATATTTCACTACGTGTTGCAATATTAAAATAATAAGAACAAATTTGAATTGAATAAAACATAAAAAAGTTATTTCACAACTACTTACTTTTATTATTCGTAAAATATTGTTAACAAGTGGGAACTATTGAAATAACTCTAAATTCAGGAAAAAATATTACAATAGACCGACGTCCCTAGGCAAGAAACATAGGAAAAAATAATCCACCTCTACCCGGAGAGAAACCCAGGCAGGGGTGGAATTGAGAACGACGTATTTTGAATTATCAAGTTATCTAACAAGCATTGATTACCTTCGTAGCTGATTATTCCTCAAATCCAACTAACTGAGTTACCAAATTTACACAAATTCATTAATACACGGCCGAAATTTCAACCGGAGTTTTGATGTCGTGTTTGGGTGACTTGTTACAACGCAGCTCACATCGTGCCATGCACGCGGACACACAACCTTAATTCTAAAATTCAGTCCGAATCAATTATCGAAGTTTTCCTACATCATATTTACATGATAATGTTCTTATTTTTTCCAATTACTGACGTGCAGAATTCGGAGTTTGTACAAAAGTTCCCTAAAACAATTTTGTTAGGAAATTCAGCCTTCGAAGCTGGTACTCTAGATACTGATTAAATTCATTTTATCATGCATGCTGTTGTTGGTCTTTTTTGTTTTTAATAGTTAATTTCCTACTGTACGCAAACTTGGCTCAACGGTTGTGTACCTTATCCCTGTAGCCCCATCCTGGCCCGGATTTTTCTTCGGTTTTCCTCCGACTAGTGGCGGATTTTTCTTAGGCGGAAATTTCATTTGGCTCGAATTTTACTGCACAAATCTGTACAGTTTATTTTGTTATAATAAATGTATAACTTTAAGTATTTATTAAATAATTTCTTTTATAAATATTAAATCCACCACTGCCCTTGGGCCATTGATCGGAAACAAGCAAGGAGCCATCCAGAGTTTTGCAACTGCTTTTTTGACAATAAAGTTTATTTACGTGTAAATAAATATTTGTTTATAAGCGAGTCCTTGTATTCAAGAGAACTCGATTCGCAGCGATGGACTTTGACTCGTTCACTCGCAAATTCTGTAAAATAGATACATCTATCCACACTCCATACCTTAAAAAATGCGAAATGCGAAAGTGTGTCCGTCAGTTTGCTACATGATCACGACTAAACCACTGAACGGATCGTGATGAAATTTGGAAACGAGATAGTTTAGATGTCCAGTATAATCACAGACTGACTTATATTTTTTTAATGTGCGGAAAGAAAGGTAGAAAATGATTTTGACGATAAATGTCGATGGAATCGAGAAAACAGGAGAGGTTCATTTGCTTACGCTGTGTAAACGGTTAGAGATAGGTGACAACTCTGCATGGGAATTTTGTTCGCCTCCAAGAATTCTACAAAAAGTCTGCGACAGCATACGTCTATCTACAAAGGTACTATATAATCGATAGCTACTAAATAATCGATAAAATTTTATTAAAAGTAGAACTGTTAAAATACTTTAATTTATGAGAGTAATTTAACAAGGAAAAAGTCAGTTAAATTTAATGGAATTTTTTGTTTTGTTTATACAACAAAGATAACAACCGTCTTTAAATCATAAAATCCCGACGAATATTTAGATTTTTATAAGCGTTTAATAAAATGGTGCAGCAACACTGTCTTGGAAGCGAAAATTTGATCGACGCGGCTCCCGGCGTGTGGGTTCATTCTACTCTGGGATGAATCGACACAATATTATGACAGAGTTGGGCCACCACTGGAGTTGGGTAAACAGCCACAGAACACCCATGTGTGGAATGAGAAGGAAGGGTCATGTAAAAATATTTTATCGAAAAGGACGGGTTTAATCCATGATCCAATTCAGATAATCAGAGGCGTGATGGCAGACTAACAGTGACAAGTGCAGTACATATGAGGGTTAAATACCCCTAAGGTGGAGAGATGCGCTTGGGTAATTGGTGACAATTTGAGTGAATTGTATCTCTCACGGATAACTTTGCTTGCTCAAGTGAAGTTTCGTTCAAAAATGTATTTATTTTTACTGCTGGAGGGGAAAGTCAAAATGGTGTATACAACCAATTTTTGAATTAAATTTTTATGAAATTTAAAATTAGGAAGTTGTGCAAATGTTTTTAAACACCATGAAAGTGATAATAATTTGATCTTTCAAAATAGATAGATTTTATTTCTCCTTATTAAAGGAAGATTGCTCCGAGCAACACCGGGTCGTCAGCTGGTTCACTATATTTGCATATTTAGAAGCAGAAAGAATTTGAAAATTTAGAGTAATCAAATTAGATGATCTAATAAGGTACTACGTGAAAAATTTGATAAACGAGAGAGATATAATACTAAAAGTTGATAAATTTGAGAAATCTAATACAAAAAAATAGATAAATTAAAAAGTGTATAATTCTAATTCTGAACTTCAATATGAATTGACATAGAAATTTAAATGAACAAATAGATCAGTCTATTGTGGACCAAAAGATCGGATGGGTTAAAACAACTTACAGTCAACTAAGAACTAACGAAAACTTCAATTGTGTCTGCGAATTAGTTGATGAGAAATGTGAGGAAAAATCCAGGAATATTTATACAGTCTAACTTAAAACAGAAGAGGTTTGTAAGAAAACTGAAAGGAATAAAATAGAAACATAAAAAAAGTTGTAAATAATTAATGAACTTGGGATTTTTTATTGGTGCAGAATCATGAAATGTTATGATCGACCTAGTTTGAAACGATCCGAATATTACAGAGATCATTTATGCGAGAAAACTGATTTCACAAGGATTTCTACTGAATGCCACGAATATTTGCGGTGGAGCGCATTGTTTGACGACAGTGGCGATGTGTTGGTGAAAGTGTTCGGATCGCATTCCACATCTATAAAAATAAAAAGGAATTATTTGGAATATCTGTAGCATAGAAATCGGAAATAGTAATCGATGAAATTATTTAAAATTTCAAAAGACTCTTATTCTTGTAGGATATTACAATAAAAATGCAAAGCATGGGTAATCAGTAGATGTGAACCTTCACTCGCGTGATTGTTGACTATGAAGCTTACTGGGTCCGACAGAGTTCAGTTTCGTTACGTGAGGTGGACAATCCACTGAACGTATGATATACGTGACCGAATCGTAGAAGCAAAGGCTGCGAAGAACATTGTTTTCGTAATAGTGAAATGAGAACCAAAATATTCAAAGACATAAAATTGAGTTTATTTATTTATTGAACTTGTTTGTTTCTGCGTAATGTTCCTTCAACCTGGATTCTAAAATAATTCCTACTTACTTACATATTGGCATACAATACTGAAAACTCTGTGTATTTTTGTAGGTTTTCTTCGTGGTATGCAATTTTTAAAATTCGCAAAAGTTAAAATTTATTACCACGAAAGTTAAAAATATGGAAACTAACAGCGGGCAACACCGGACAACACCGGACAAAATGAGCTAAAAGTATGCACACCTGTTGAGAAGTGCTTTAATACCACATGTAGGGTAAAATATAGCATTTTCCAAAACTAATTTGTCTTTGAATGTTGATGTAATGTTTGTTTAACAATGCAAAAAGTATTTTTTTGTTTAAGTGTTTTGCTTGTAAATTATATTAAAATTTTGAATGTTCAATTTGATTGTTTTCAGTTTCTATTGAAACCTCGCGCATTGCTGGATATCTGTGTTAGTTATTACCAGAGTATCAACACCAGCGGGTCATTGGAACGCAGTGATCCACCTCTTACTCAGAATGTTCTCTACTTGCTTCACGAAACAAAGAAAAATTAATGTAAAATGAATGAAAATAAGACTTGCTTGGATAAATTACGGAAAAAGGTTGCTTCTGACGCTTGCCAAAAGATCAACCATTCATCATTTTTATTATACTTCCATCAAAATATTAATAATAATAATAATTTATTAGTTTGCTAGTGAACAATGCTCGGTGGTAGATAGAAAAGAATACATATATAATAAAATAATACTAAGTTAAAAAACAAATCAATACCTATAAAATATTTATAAAATACACACACAAACGGAATAAAATGCTAAGAAAATTATTACGCATGGTTACGATGAGAGAGAAATTAAATTTAAGAAATTAACTATCTACATGAGGCTAATATGTGCGTATATTCATGCACATACACAAATACATTTTCGTTTACAAACAGTTACAGAAACACACTCATACGTACAAACACGCTCAATATACGTACGTCATTACTCCTCCTATACCCTTAGCGTAAAAGTAATTGCTATAACATAAATAAAAGAAATTAATAACTATAAAAAATAAAACCAAAACGGTGTTGCTGAGAGCAATCATGTACACTTCACTACACATCACTACACTTCACTACTTTCACTCTAAACATTTTTTATACCCTTAGACTCCAATCACCTCACTTCACATATGTTCCTATTTCAACGAAGCAAGAAGACTGTTGCGGAAACATTTTACTCTTTTTCGTAAGTTCGAAAGTGTTGCTGCAGGTAAGTTATTCCAGTCTACAATGGCTCTATTCACAAAGGAGTATTTACCAATATCCGTTTTCTGTTTTTTATATTTTATTTTACGCTTGTGTTCGCCGCGACTAATGTATTTTGGTTTGTGTAGTCTAGCGTTCACTGATTTCCAAGCAGGTTCTGCCATGTAGGCTTTAAAGAGGACACAAATACGCGCTAATTTTCTTGGATTGGAAAGTGTGCCCCACTCTAAATTAATATTACGAGTGTTGTCCCGAACAAAATTCGTGGCCTTTCTTTGTATCCGATCTAATTCATTGATCTGACCCTCCCTATACGCATCCCAGCAAGCGGCTCCGTACTCCAGTGTAGGTCGAACTAATGAAGTGAATGCCAAGCTTTTAGATTTCGAGTTCCCTTTTCTAAGTACGCGTCTTACGACGTTCAGCGTTCTACAAGCTTTCTGCGTCGTGTTTTTAACATGTTCTGTCCAATTTAAGCTCTGTAACATATTTCGGCCTCTGTCTTCTTTTTTTGTGTGGGACTTAAGGGCTCATCAACGTAAAGGACTCTGTCTTCTTTAATATTCCGATATATAATACAGTAATCTGCAAATAAATGCACTGTCGAAATAATGTGGTCTGATATATCGTTAATATATGCAAGGAAAAGAAGTGGACCCAAAACACTGCCCTGTGGTACTCCTGATGTCATCGCGATTCCTTTAGAGGAGCACCTATCTATTCTAACTTGTGAGCGATCACAGAGAAATTCATAAATCCATTTGACAACACGCGGGTCAATTTCTGACTTCGCGAT